>OMLP01033316.1:20883-56538 GCA_900302685.1 Spondyliosoma cantharus
CTCATAATAAAGCCGGAGGATCCATGTTATTTTTAATCGTACTTCAACATACCCAAATCTGCCATTCAAAGCTAAAAATCTGTTTGCATCTTCACACAGAGCCGCACAGTGGAGAAACGGGGCCGAACTGACATTAGGTGGGTGAGACTGCTGCTCAGTATGGCTTTTGGCTGGTTAATGAGATAGAACATTTGGCCGTTTCTGATCTGGCTGTTTTATTATGTGAGCAGATAACTGCAGAACCCATTTAGCAGTCTAATACCTGTGGCTCTGATTTTGACAGAGCTGCCTGCTTGTCCTCTGCGTCTCTCTCGTATAATCAATCAAAGCCTGAATTGGAGAGAGAGCGCAAGGGAATCAAGCGAGACCACGGCGTGCAGAAAAACAGGCATTTGTAAATGTTTAGCAAAAAAAAATAAAAATAAAAATCGCTCCTAGTCAGTGTTATTTGAGGGAGCTGCCAACGGACCGACTTGACAGATACTTGTCTAGATTCTTGTTTACAATTGAGAGGCAGTGAAAAGAGTGCGGTGTTTGTCTCGAGACAATCACTTTGCATGCGTGGTTGACAGGTTTCGTGGCTGACAGTGTCTTTTTATTGGCAGGTGGTTAAATCGAGTGACAGTGAAATTTAAGAAAGTGTTCGAAAAACAAAAAAGTTTGACAAAAGAAAAACAAAGTCGTCTCTCTGTTGTGCTTCCTCGGGTTTCTTAAACGGATACAGTCGTGCGTGGCTTTAAGAAGCCACATCAAATCTCCGTAGACAGATGATTGACCTTTTGTGTTGAGACCAGAGTAGCATAGTTTATCATTTCTTGACAGTCTTTCTAATTTCTAATTAACGTGGGACCTCAGGTGGGACACTTGGCTCTGAATTGACATCGTTAAATGCAATGAACTCCTTTTAGAAAGTGTAAGATGCATCTGAAGACGGCACAGGTGAACAAAGGAGAAGTTTGCGAGGCTTTAAGCATTCGTGACTCAGTTAGGGCTTGATTTAATGACAGGTTTGCGATGAGAGTGCATTGGAGGCACCTTCAGGGATTCTTTGCGTGGCTCAGTGAGACAATCTGAGCATAAGAAAAGAGCAGATAAGGAGACATCTGAGTGCAGCAGGTGTGAGCTGACTGGTTGAGTCTTTGTGTCAAAAAAAGGTTCATTTGGTTGTCATTAAAATGTATTGTGAAGTTACAACCCCTGAAGGCAAAGACATGTTTCTGAATAACTTTTGGAGAGAATACAAGTCTTATTATTTGCTACAACTGGACGTTTCACCTCTCATCCATAACTCATGACCTTCAACACTTTGTTTTTGTTTGATCGTTGGGTTTGTGATATTTTAAAAGCATAATTGTGTTCACCGACTTTTCTTCTTCTAATGCCTCACAGCCAACTGTTGCTCACTCCCCGTCCACCTCTCACAGACGCCTACCTCTGTTTTTAAAACTCTACGTTATTCCCATGAGGCAAAGATTGAATATGTAAGATATGCAAAAGTGGAAGGAATCAGACTCAAACTAGAATTTTGTTTGACTTCTGTTAGATCTGAACTTTTTAAAAAAAAAGTTACATTCCTGTCTGTTGGGGATTTTTTTGAGAATCAGTTCTCCACCCGCCCATTTAAAGGATAGTTCCGACCTCTACGTGACCGTTGGGTCCATTGCTGCTGTTGAGCCCCCAGAGGTTCTTCTCCCCTCCATATCTGCTCTTTTCATGTGAGTTTGGTTAACTCTAAAGAGCCGAGGCTCATGCAAAAATATTTAAATTCATAAGCCTTAATTAGCATTAAATACCATTATCTTCAAAAGAAGGAGGAAAAATTGAAATAATGTTTTCAACAAAAAAAAAAGGGGGGGGAAAAGCTCAAATCATAGTGGAATTGTCGTGTTGGGTTTTAAGTCCTCTATAGACTGTGAGGCAAACAGTCCGTAGTTTTGGTGCTCAGCTGGAGAGGCTGGAGGGCTCAGCAGGGGTAATCTGCCGCTGGTGCCTCTCCAGGATGACTGGTGACGGGCAGCAGCTTAGAGCTGGCAGGAAAGAAAGTGACGCAGTGGCACAGAGAGTACTGGACATGTCGGTACTGATTACATTCTGCTTCAGAAGGGGTCAGGGGTCGGACTGAGCGTGTGCCGCCAGCTTCCTGTGCCAAAATGACTGTATTCCCAACACTGTACGATGCCAGCTCCTTATGTACCTCCGCAGTCTTAATTTCCCCATTGTTGCAGCCTCCCAATATCTGATAATTCAATTTAATTCCCTTTAATTGCATCTACTGTATGCACTTGTGCAGAAGATACGAGTATTCCCTGGGAAGGAGAGTTCGGAGCTCGATGCAAAGCCACAGGAAAGTAATCACACCCAGTTTGCCAGTTCGCTGGTGGTTAATGGGGAAAAACTGTGAGCAAATTTGACCAATGTTTGTCTCCTATTTTGATGATTCCTTTCAATTTGATCAGGCTCAGGCTTTACATGTTATTATTCATCTGTATATTCAGTTAGATAGCATTCATTTCATGGTTTGACTTCCAAGTAATTAGAACTGATGCAGCATTAACAGCCAGTGATGATTTACTCAAAACTCAACTTGAGTACAATCTTGAGGTACTTGTACAGAACTTCAGTTTTTCCATTTTGTGCTGCTTTATACTTCACAGACGACATTTTGGGGGCACATATTTAACTTTTTACTCCACTCCATTTATTTGATAACGTTAGTTACTAGATACTATGTAGATTACAGGCTGGAAAAAAAATAAAAAAATCCAATAATCAGAAAAATGTAGAATATTGGATCCGTCAATCATCCTGACAGATAATTGGTCGACCCATAGTATAAAATATATGTATAACTTGATTTTACTTGGATTTCACATACTGACATTAATTGCCAGAAAATTCCCAGTAAATGTAATATCAATGACTTTTTCCCAGGTTCTGTTCATATTGTTGACTTTAAAAATCTGTATTTTTATTCAACAATGACTTTGGGGTACTTTTTACTTCTCCTGTTTCCTGGCTTGTTGATTTCCACTGCCTGTTTCCGCTTCACTCTTTATAGTTTTGTACAAAAGAAAATCCATAAGCTCACTTTTCATATTATGCTCATCAGATGTAAGCCATGATTTACATTCCAACATATTACTGTAATCCTGCAGCTTTCTAAACAACTCTCAGGTGAAATCAAATGTAGCACAAAGCAAAATGAAACAAATCCCCGAATCTCTAAATCAATGGATATGTTAATATAGTTTAAGTTGACTTTTGGATGTTGTTTAAAAAATACACATTTTAGAGTCCCAATGGCTCGACCAGTAACAGAGAAACACTGTCAGTGGACCACAAAATGAGATTTGCGCACTGTAGCGAGAACCACTTTCAAATCCGTGTAAATGAACCCTGAGACGCTCGGGTGAACGTCCGTGGAGAAACTCACCGTCCTCCCGAGACTTTTGAATGAACGCATCGACGCCACTTTCCCCATAGTTCCCCTCAGAAGCCACGGTGGAGACGTAGTTCCAGCGCATGGCTTTGACAATGTCCACCATGGCCTGGGCCTGGTAGGTGTCCGGGGGCACCACGCGGGAGAAGAAGTCGTAGCGGGTGTTGTCGCTGAGCTCGGGGGCCGTGGAGGCGTAACTCACCTGAGGGATCTGCGAGAGAGGAAGAAAGAGAAAGGGAGACTGTGAACAATATGCTTTGTGCACATTAATTATCTATACAGCAGGAAAGGTTGCATGTGAGGATGCATGATTATAATATGACACCTAACATCTGTTGAAGCCTCCTCCCTCCGTGTTATTCACCCTCCACAGTTGGCACGCCGCTGCTTTAAATAGTCCTGGTGATCACAGGCGTAGCTACAATACTTTTCTGAGGGGTTGTTTTCGACGCTAATCCGCTGATGAATTCACCCTCGTCACTAACATAATGTGAGATTTGTTCAGTGTTGGACAAAACATATAAGCAAAAGATTATTTGCCTCCAAAGCAGCAATAATACCCAGTGTTCTTGTCAGACATGGGGAAAAAAAGGCTGGAGAGCTGGAGATATAACACAACCTTATTGTATTCAGTTTATATAACCGTTGAACCCAGTCAGGGTAAATTATGAGGGGTATCTCAAAGGATGGAAGATGAACAAGTTGAAATTTCAGAAACTCTTTTAGATGTTCTTTAAAAGTCTTTTGATATTCTTTTTGAAAAAAAAAAATCAGTTTCAGACGACACAAGCGCTATTTCCAGTTCTGCTTGTCTTCACAAGCCGCCGTTATAAAAGGTTTAACTCCCATTCTTAGTTTCACAACATAAGTCGTTTTGGAAACTGCCTCTAGCGGGAAACTCTTACTTGGTATGTAATCTCAACTTTTGCTTGCTCAAGTTGTTTCAGATTTATGTCCGGTAATAACTTCTGTGAGATTCCTACGGCTTCTGCGCCACACAGTTAGGAAGTTAACTGACCGGATTTTATGACATTCGATAATGTGTTTCATGGTTTAACTTCAAATATAGACACGCTTTTAATGCTGATGCAATTTTTATTTTTTATTTTTCGTCCAGATTCCCCATGGTTGATAAATTCACGCAGTAGAAGGCGGATTGGCAGCTGCTTTAAACCAGAATAGATTCTGACTGCGTATGAATCGTTGAGTGAACGTCTTTCAGTATGCATGAACCAGCCCGGTGTTAAAGCAGACTCTTTGTCTTAGAAGAGGTCACACCAGAGACATTATAAGAGAAAAGAAAGACTGCTTAGGGAATTGAATAGAACAATACCTAACGCCAGAGATGATGGTTGAATTAAACTCATCCTGCCCCTTCCCCCCCTGAAAGCCAATCGTTTGCTTTATGGCAGCCGAACCGAGAGAGATATACGCCAGTCGTGTTGTTGTGTTGAGGGGAGAGCACGGTTAAGATTCATGACCTCTAATGAGCATGGGAAAGGAAGACATCACTCCTCTAATGCACAGGTGCATTAGCACCGAGCAAGGCGAAGTTACTGAAACATTAGACGTTAAGTTGCGTTTGTTCGAGCGCTCTTTTGAGGGCCGCTCTGCACTGAGCCGTGAAAGAAGTTGGTGTTGTGAAGGTAGAAGTATAACCTGTGGGGAAAAAGCCGTTTCAAACCTTGTCGCGCAAGTCGGCAAAGTCTTTTCAAGCATTTTTATCAGATTCGACTGCTGATTCTGTACATGCAGTATGTTGTTGATGCAGTGAGCTCTCTCCCCATACATTTCAATGGGGTCCTGGTCTTTTCAGCCCCATATAGCTGCTGGGGGCGTTGCTGCCAAAGTGGCTGAGAGTGGCCTATATGGACTTTAGTAACACTTTATGATAACGGATGGAATGGAATGGAAAATGTATGGTTAATTGAGCTTTAGTTGATAGTAATTTCACTTTAAACGAACAGTGAAATGCTTAATAAACCATTTATTGAGCAATTAGAAAGGTTAAATAACATCACTTTCATCAGCAACTGAAAGAATACACAAACAAAAGGACATAATGACAGATGGGAGTTTTGCCAAGTTCAAATTTTCCATTTTTCACACTCACAGCACCCCAATGCAATAAGCTTGAGCTAAAATTTGAATTTGAATGGCACATTTTCTTTCTCTCCTGTGAGATCAAAACAGGATCAGAAAAATGACTTTGACAGCGCCTTTTCATCTGATGACTGACACGTGAATGAATCCTCTTCCAAATACTGTTTGTCATGGCGCCTGTGGTTGCTCTGGGGGATTCACACAAATATTGTCACCTTTAAGAATCTCTATGGGAAGACGGAGGAATGTGTTGTCGGAATATGACGCTGGAAAACACTCTGAAACCTGGCGTATGTCAGAACGACAGTGTTTCCTTGCAGCTTGGAGGATGTGTGACTTTACATATCTGTTTTTTGTTAATTTGAAAATAAAAAAAGGTATGTTTTGGAGGGAAAGCTACCTTCCCAACCCCTTATCATACTTACACCCAGCAATGCTACATCAAGCTTTACCCACCGACAGTCCCTACTATACAAACATTTGCTCCGCTAACTGCAGACAGACCGCTGTGGAAGTGCTATCGTCCCTTCCTCCCTGCCTCACTTCCCACAGCGGAGGCTTTTGATGTAGTCAGCTGCAGCACTGCACCGATCGCTCTACTACTGTGCTCCCCTGCTTGTCGCTGCAGCATGTGTGAGGAGCACAGCTGTTCAATCTATGCCCCTGACCTCAGAGCCCCCCCGAACAAGCTCATGTAACTCAACACTGACTCTCTTTTCTGCCACTGGGATCCACTGTGTAAAGCCCGAACAAGGAGCAGCAAGTGCGCGGCTAGTAATAAATGAATGTAAGAAGATGTCCTCCCGTGTCGTGTAATTTTAATATTTTAAAGTAGTGCTTCAGCGAAAGGCTCGGCTTTATAGGTAATGACTTGCGATACGGCAAACATGCCAGTCAAAGGCGGCCTCGTTAACTCGATTCCCTTTGAAAGAGAAGAGGCAGAAAAAAGGGGAAATCTGTGTGCGCTAATGGACCGTGTGCGTGTTGCTAGTCAGCCCTCTGGACTGACGCCTTCCACTCGTGCCAGGCCATCACTTCGTGCCGTGGACGCACGGCGCTCCTGCGTTGCTCGTCTTGTTTTTCAGCCAGAATCGCTTGTGCAAATTGCACCGCTTCGTGAACCGTGAGCACTGAATGACATCGGTGTTGGAGGCTGACATGCCTCGTGCACACGTTCCTCCGGGATGCACTCAGAGACACGGACCTTGACAGGGTCTCTGGCATGTGTTGAGCCTGCACCCTGCGGACAAGCAGCAGTCAGCTGACTTGTTGATTTAACACCTGGTGAGAGCAGCGTACTGAAGGTGCACCTGACCCCCACGTTTGCTCACTTCACGTCTGCCTTGATGGTTGACAGAACTTTTCTGCCCATACATCTGTGTTCTCTCCCTCTTGGAAGCAATAAAAGTGTGATCCTGTGTTTTTTTTTTCTTCTCGTTTTTAGCACTGCTTTGACGTCACGAGGCGGGATATAGCAGACTGAATATGAAGTGTTGTGCAAAGGTGTTTGGAAGGTGTTAACAGTGTCTCATTATAGACTATTTCAACATTCTGGCGCATAGCAGCACGGTGAAAAGTTAGCCTTTTACCCAACTGCACATAAATCAACACCTCAAAGATGCATGTGCTTATATTTGTTAATGTTGCAAAGTAAGTGCAGTATGTTCTTAAATAAGATATAAGGCACATATATAAACATGTGTGGGGCTTTCTCTCAATATAGCACCCGTCAACATTATATAAACTCTGCTCCAAGAGGGGCTTTAACCCTCAAAGACCGAGACAGCTGCCTGCCGCTAAAAATAGCTATTGTTTTTAAATGTTTAACAGCGTTGAAACCACTAATCCTACCCATATGCTTCAAAAGCTAATGTAAAGTGTAAATTTCTCAGTTTTCTCTTGTTTGGGCAATCGGGGGCTCTGTAGCGAACACAAGCAATGCAATGCAATGTTTTGTTGTTTGTGTTCATGGATAATATATTTCTCTGAAAGAAGTCACTTTGCTTCAATGTTCTCTGTTCTAATTTAATAACCGGTAATACAGGATTATACCTGTTTTCACTGAGAAATGCTGAGGATATTATAATATAAATGGTCAGATGCAGACAAAAATCATGGAAGTGTAAAACATCCAAGTGTAGATATTTGAAAAAAAGAAAAAAAAAACATCCTGAAGTTCTGTCTGACTTCAAAGTAAAAAATCTGGTAAATTAATCTATTCTCAGACAAAAAAGTAAAACCTGGAACTAAATGTTCTCCTGGATTAAATGATGTATGCCATTTCATGCTGACTGCGAGAGCAGGGCTTGAAAAACACAATAAATACACGAGAGTCAGGCTCCCCGAACATCATTCTGGGTCTTTTAGGCTTAAAACACAAAAACAACATCATTACGGTTCCCGGCTAAACATGCGTGACTGTTATGTAGCTGTTCAAAATCCTTTGTCGGAGGTTATAATGTGCGTTGTTAATTCAGTTCTGTTACTGAATTTGAAGAAAAGATAAAAGTATTGCTGATTACGTGCCACAGACTGAGCTGACTAATGAAAAAGTGGATTTTGATGTTGGTTATCAGTATTATGCTAAACTGTCATATCCAAGTAAATGTTTTGCACCCTAATTATAAATAACTCTTTTCTTTCGGGTTTCTAATTTTTCTGCTGTCATGTATACTGGGTGCTGCCGTGATGTGTTCGGTCGAGTATCTGCCAAATAAGTGGGAGCTTGCAGTGAAGCTACCCTGTGTTGTATTTTTTCACCTGAGGGATTTTCACTGCTGTAACAATCACACAATTTCAGCATCCTGTCAAGAACCCCGGGACAGGCAGAGCTTATCATGTTTGTGTTGGCGAGATTTCCTGCTCACTGGACTACAGCGATAGTCCTGAACACCGTGCTTCCTCTAATAGAACACAGCCACTTCTTAGCATTGACTCAAGAAATTAAATTCTGCAGCGAAAGGCCTGCCTCTGATCTCCCCCAAGAGAATCGAAAGGAGGAGGGATGTGGAGAGGAAAAATAAAAGGCTTGATGTGTTGTAAAAGAAGAATGTGCCGTATGCAAGCAAGGAGAGAATATCTTGGCAGAGGGTTTCGATGAATGAAAGCCTGCACTGCGAAGCTGAATTCAGGATGGCTCACTATACTCGCAGCCAGATTCAGCGGTGGAGATCTTGGGTTGTTTAAAAAAGACGTTCTCATGGCTTCATTTTCAGTGATGCTGTGTGCTCCTACCATCTGCTCAGTGTCGGGACTTAAGCAGCTGAGCTTCCTGTCCTCCGATTTGAGCTCTGTGTGACCCTATTACTTCACGCAGAGTATACCAATACATTGTGTTTATAGAAGCACTTTAATCTGCAATCTCTCACCCCAGAACTATCCATTTAATTGCTAATGGGCTTGGGAAATATGCTTAATAGCTGCGATGTGAGTCTCGAGCAGATTTCTGATGCAGATTTAATGTTCAAATCACTTGCTTTAAATAACTGTGCCTTTTTAAAAATTCAATGAGCTCATTTGGCTCTGCATCAATGCAGGAGTAATGATGCTCATTAGAACTGTACAGAAATATTATACATCTGTACTATTTGCCGGAGAAGAAAAATCAAAAGCTTCCATCGGGGCTCTGGAAATGTTTCAGTAAATACTTCCTGCAAATAAGTCAAATAAGTTTTGCATGGACTGACTCGTGTGCCGTGGCGACAGTGAGCAGGACTCCTGTTACTGTGTTGAGATCTCATTTACAATTGTTATTGGGTTAGATCATTTGAAACATAAAGCCCAGGGTTGTGGTATTTCATGTCTCTAGCACATCAGATTTAGCTGTAAGTATGTTGCTAAAGCCCTCCCCCAAAACAGAGTTTGTCCAATCATAACTTGGCACCTTTAACTTGGCACAATGAGCCGGTCGAGTACTGGATTTCTCTATATGTGCTCAAGTGCTGTGCATGGGTCTACAGCGAGAGGTTGCATTGGATATCATCATAATTAATGTTGTTCCAGTACCATCGTTGCAACCGACCAATCACGCTGTTGCGATGTCAGAGCTCTGTGACTTGTGTTGGTGTTCTTCCTGGAACACCAACATAATGGGGACCTAATTAACCTTCCTCCTTAACTTATGAAACAGTGATGCAGTCTTCATCTGGAGAAGCTGTTGTAGAGGGATCTGAAATACTTGGTTAGCTTTGAAAATGTGCTTTGGGTTAAAATAGACCTATTCATAATGTTAAAGGTTCGATTTGTAAGATAGTTGATTGTTGAGTCTCGTTCCCAACTTGTCAAAAGTAGGTCGGGGCCAGGCTCGAACCCAAAGCCTCGGTGTCTGATGAGATGTCAATGAGACTCAACAATCAACTGTGCTTCATATTTGGACCTTTAAACAAGTATTTGAAAGGATAACTTTTCCCATGTGTGCATATTTATAAAAAAAAAAAAAAAAAAAAAAAAAACAACACAAGAGAGCAAAACTGTTTGTTTGCCTGCTTTAACGCAACCTTAGCATCCTAATATGTTAGACTTTGCTAACTAGCTCGTTATAACTTAAGGTAGCTTCTGAAGTATGATTAGCTTTCTATACTATTTTATAGAAATGCAGGCCACATCAGACAAATCCCCTATTCATGCAACAATACATCCACTGCATCGGATCCAAGATGCAATATCAGAGTTTAGAGTAACAATCGGGCCTCTGAATCTAATCTACAGTTAATAAAATCTGAGAACAGTCCTAATAATCGCTTGGAAAAAAGGAACAGTCCAACAGTGTTCTACTTCTTTCACAGATTAATAACATTTTGAGTGTGACAGTAACTATGCAGGATGAGGATTTGTTAAGGGTCATTTGTTAACACCTTCGTCTGTCAGTATCCTTTAGGGAAACTCTACAAGTATCCCCAAAAACGGTGCTGTAGCTTCTAATTTGTAATTACAATTATAGTTTTGCAGCTGATTTCAAGTTTCATGTTCAGTTAGAGGCAAAAGTAGACACTGCGTTTGCTCTCGCGGGAGTCCCACAGAGCCAGATAGCTGACACTCGTCAGCACCTTCAGGCACGCCGCGTAGTCTTCACCATTCAATTAAGAAGCAGCTGAATATAACTCTGGATGGTTTCCAAGGTGAAGTCCTCCAGTCATTGAATCCCTGCAGTGTAGATTTGGTTAAACAGAGCCCTCCTGGCATACCGATTGATCAAACTATTGTGTTGGAGAGAATCTTTATGTGCTCTTTTATTCAGCTACTCAACAGTTTCAGTGTTCTTGTCATTAAGACACCTCACTGCTGCCAAGTAGAAAAGGTTGCTCCCTCCACAGCTTGGCCTGACACTGTGACTAACTGCAGAAGCAATCTGCTGAGTCATAAAGCGCAATGGGATCTTTCAACCCATTGTTACTGAGATCAATATGGTGAGACTAGAGTGAACAATGCAAGCTCCAGACAGAGGCCTGGGCCAGCGATCAAACTTCTCTGCAAGGTATCACCCGACTCGTGTTTGCCAACATTCCCTGCTTACAGCTCTGCATGAATTTCTCGTATTTCCTCTACAATAGATGAACAGCCTTTTGAGGGTTGTTTTATTGAGCAGTATTATCTTCGCCCTGGGACGTGTCCTTCATAATCATCAACCAATTTCTATGGGCTAACCCCGAAGTTAGCATCACCCCGGTTCCCTAGACAAAAAGAACCAGCGGGATTTTATAATTGGATTTCGGATTATTTCGGAATATAATCTCTGTGGCGAACACAAGTTTACGTTACTTACACGTTTCGTTCGGCAAGATAATCTTCACAAATGGACACCCCTTTCATGGTTTTTGAAGCGTTAATGCAATCGCCCAGAATTTAATAGCTGCATTAGTCTTTAAATGAGCTCCATCACGGTTGCATGACTTCAACCTCACCACCACCGCTAAGCTTCCTACTACACTATACCATACACACTTAACCATACATTGATTTTCAAGTTGGAAAGATTGAGTGATTGAGTGATTGAGTGATTGAGTTGCAATTAAACTCTGCCTTGTAAAGGTGGTCTAATGAGTAGATACGTCTTTGTTATGTTATTTGTTATGTCATTAAATATCACGAACAATCTCTCATCAAGCCTTTTTTATGACACGTAAGAGCTATATAATTCCCATGTTGGGTATTTTCTGATGTATTTTATGTTGCAGAACAAAACCAGAGAATCCATTAAGCTTGTGTTTACCACAGACCTCTTTCCATTCATCTAACTGAAAAACCTATTCAAATAACCCATTGACCTTGAGACGAGGGATCCGGAGGTGCCTAAACTTATTTTTGGGTCGAATGCTGAACACATTTTGGAACCCTATTCTCACTGAACTGTAGTTATTTCAACAACATGGTATGAGACACTAACAGCACGCAACCCACCATCCATTTGCGTGCATATGTGCTCTTTGACACCATAATTTCACTGCTGTCAGAGCCGAGGCCGGTGTGCTTTTCCCGTTACGTTCGTCAAGTAATTTGCAGCCGGTCCTTTTTGACTCTGGTGCGATGATGTGGAACTTGTGTATGTAAAAGTGTAGCAGGTTTACAATTAAATCTGTAATGATACTGTTGCTTGAGGTGCCCTTGTTTTCTTCCATGTCAGGGTTATTTTTTATTAGTTTGATTATCATGATGTATTTTTGGATTCTTGTCTGTTTGGTTTTTACGTTGAACGTTTCCTTTGTCTTCTAACATCCTGGAGTTGTCACTTGTTCACTTGTTGTCCTTTGGAATTCTTATCTTTTTGTCTGTTGTTAATAATCATAATTAAAACCAAATCAATTGATTATAGTACAACAGACGAGGAATGAACGCAAATTACAGCCAGCAATTTGATTACTGTAATGTGCGTAATTGTTAATCAGAAGCGAGCCAACTTTAGTGCATGGCATGAAATATCCAAGTTGAAATCGCTGATTATGGCTGGATTACACTGTGTAGCAACAGATTGCTATCTCGCTACACTGGTTCTATCACAGCCATGTGGAGCGCTGATTAACTGCTCGGTTTGAAAATGTGTAAAATAACGTCTTGATAGTCATTTAAATGTTCAGCTACTCTATTAACTACATGTTTATACACTTCCTAACAGTTAATCTATTCTGCTTTCCTTCCTGTATGAACCACACTTTTTAATTGGGTTCAGGGCAGCCAATGTGCCAAGCTAAAAAAAATAATAATAAGTCCAATCAACAGAACGGCACAGAGCCTGGAAGGTTTGTGCTCTGGATTTCATATCGCTGTCCAAACAAAGCCAGTCGGATTATTCAGTGCTGCGACTTGTCAACACAATAAGTAAGAGTTATTAATCTAACGTATTACAGACTCTGTGAAATTGTGGGACAAAGTGAAAGAGGCTCAACTCAACATAAAAGGGGACGTATTGAGTGATTCTGGAGAAGGCGGCGCTGCAATCCGAAGCCACGCAAATGATGTCTTTTGTCTCACAGCTAGAATGTATGGAAAAAAGCCTTGTCTTGTGTGCAGAGAGGCTAGTCTAGTTAACCTATACGGCTCGTGTATACTTTTCAATGGGGAGTGGCTTTGTGGCTTTGTTGTTGACATATAGTGAGAGACACTATTAAATCGAGAGCGTGATTATTTATTCAAGAGCATGAATTATTTAAAAAGAGCTCAAATTAGCAATCCGAGAGCACACGTTATTAAATCAAGATCACGATATAGTTTTTATTTTTTTTCTCTATGACACCTCGCAGGCTCACTGAAGTAAGACGTGCAAGTGTTCAGGTTTAACTGACGGGCAGCACAGCATTAGAAGTGTACAGCCCCTCAACTTGTGTGCTCATAATAGAATTTATATTCTGTGTACCGGAGACTCTAAAGCCCCAGACAGACAGAAAATGTCAGACATTACCGTCAACAAATCCATTTATTGTTCTCAATGGATGCAAACATAACAGAGACATTAAGAGCTGCGTTAAAACACTTTGGCACTTCTCCCAGCTTCGGTGGAAGTCTGCTGACGATTTGACAGCTTGACAGTGATGCTCTTGAAAAATGTACATTTTGTGTGCATGAAGGTATGTGTGTTTACCACCTGTTGCCCCATATTTAACCTCCACTGTTTCAGAGTAAAACATTGAGTGTCCAATTGGGAATAGTGAACGAGGGAGTGATTTTTGGACACAAACACTCCTGAGTGAAGGTATTACATGAATGCGAGTGTCGGCCGCCCCAGTATCATTTGAGAGATGCCCTGAGAGGATCCTGCACTATAAATAAAAACATAAAACAATATTTGACCTATATTTGAAATGACAAATAGCAGAAACATTTTACCATAGTCGACTTTAAAAGCTACCCATGAGTGAGCGTATCAGTAGAGGTTCTGCCAGAATGCAGCTCGGGCCACGTTATTCTTTCCAAACCAGATTGTGTTCGAGAAAGTAGTAAATGAACTGACCCGAACTCGACAGGCATTTTTGTTTTTTATGTCCCAACGTTACCCGAGCCTGACGCAGTTAATGTAAGCTGAAGCACTGAGTTTGTGTAACTCCGTCAAGCAGTTGTTACCATGGTTACAGCTTGGCTTTATAGCCCGATTACAGACATGTACAGCATAGATGACTGAGAAAGGCATTGTTCTACGCACATAGATTTAAATAACACTATATAAGAGCTTGAAATCACAATAAACTGGACCTGGATATCACTTCTAAATTGTCTTTTTAAAGTGAAGTTTCTCAGTCTCAGTTCATTAAACCAAGACACGCATACAAAGCAAACGGAGGCGGGATTCACAAAATAATGGCCAGCTAATAATGACATGCAGACCACATTTCCTCTCCATACAGAAAGGTCAGTCCCTCCAGACAAACAGAGGGGTACAAAAACATAAAAGAGCATCATGGCAGCATTATTATGTATTTCATGTACAGTATGTGACAAGAGCCACTAAAAATAATGTGCCATCTCTCGACTTCTCTCTGCTTCCCTCGCCTTGGCACGTGTGCTGTTTAGATCTGTATGTGTGACAGTCATGTTTACAGGGTGCTGCTGATGACAGATGTTCATACGTGCTGTCTGTTGAATTAGGGTCCTGTTTATCGAGACTTTGATGAGTCTTCTGTCGAACTGTACTCTGCGGGATTTAGTGGAAATGTTTCAGAGACACCAGCATTAAAGTAAGAAGCAAAGAATTAAATACTCTCATTTTAATTTCCTGCTTTGCCTCTCTATGGCTTCAATCTAAAGCTTGTATTCCACATTAGAAAAGGACTAATCTGTGCAGGGGTTCATTTGGAGGCTTCCGTTCATTTCCGTCAAGAATATTAGGTTCACAGTTTAGTTTTCGAGAACAATAGTAAAATAGCAGCTTGTGTGTCCATCTGAGTGTTTGTGCCTCAGTGTGTAAAAGCAAGTGGAACTCAAATTTAGAACTCCCCTGTTGTCTCTGCAGCTTTATATTACGTATTAGGAAACGAGGCCTAGAGTTAGATTTAAATGACATTACTTGTCGACATCATTGATAGACAGAGAATGATCTGAACAAATGAAACATGTTAGCTTCGGGTATGTCTTCAGAAGAACATGTTTACATGTTTTGGGGGGCTGGAACTTAATTGATAATGATGTTGTGTGAGCTCCACTTTATCTTTCTCATCGTACCTAACACTAGTTACGTTTGCATTTTGGCACCAAACATCCCCTGGGTCATCCACTTCGGCGTTCCAAGAGCTGATTTACAAGTTTTTGCAGTTGTGAAAGACCTGAATGTGCTATGATGTGCAAACCGGTCTGCACAACTGTTTTTGTCATTGTTCATTTATTCAATTGTACTCTCACTCGCTCTCTCACACACACACAGACACACATATATGCGTACACACACCAAACGCACAGCAAAACAGTAGCCAGCAGCCATTTCTGCATTGTTGAGGATTGCATAAATCTTTGTATCTCTTGAGTTAAGGGAACAGACAGGCAATACTAGATAAGAATTTATTTCCCA
Source organism: Spondyliosoma cantharus (assembly GCA_900302685.1). Taxonomy (NCBI): domain Eukaryota; kingdom Metazoa; phylum Chordata; class Actinopteri; order Spariformes; family Sparidae; genus Spondyliosoma; species Spondyliosoma cantharus. The sequence goes on from OMLP01033316.1 coordinate 36,414, forward strand.
TCCTTGCAGGGGTGGGCTGCTCCATTTCATTTCCAACCTTTTGTCACAAATAGGTAGCTCATTTTTCATACTTTGCCGTGACAAAAAGCAAAGCAAAACATAACAAAAAAACGTCGCATTTGAATTAAATATTTGATGGAGCCTGGAACTTATTGTTTATCCCCCGATTCTGAAAAAGCCACTCTGTGCTGCTCCCAAATAGCATTGTTATTCTATTTGTTAGGCTGTGGCACTCATTAATTTGGCCAGTGGCAACTGTGATTAATTATCTCATTACAAATTGAATTATTACTTGCGTTAAACATGCAAATGATCTCCACTAAAGGTCAAGAATGTTGTGAGATTCTAACAGAATGACATTTGTGATGAATGGACCCCTGCATTAAACATAATGCACTTATTTACCCGGAAAATGTGAGAAGGAAGTAATAAAAACTGTTATTAATGCTCAGGTTTGCCTGATCCTCCCTCTCAATAAACTGAATTTGCATTAAAAGCAGACAAAAAACGAGAGATCAGAATGATCTGATGTTTCATCAGCCATCACTAAGCTATAAAAAAAACAGACTCTCCGGAACATTCACAACAAATTATTAATAAATGTGAAAAAAATAATGAAAAGTCTGGATGTATTTGCCATTAACACAATGGATATCTCTTTTGTATTCAACATTTTTTGAACTGGTGCCCTCCTCCGTCTCCTCTCCCTAGGAAACCGAGACATTCCCTACTGCACCGGTTAAAAAGACATCAATGAAGGCGGAGAAAAAAAAGGAAATTCTCAGCAGTGCCTTGGGGTACGAATGGATTTAATATTTTCTGTGGGAAGATTCAGAGCGAGTCCTGCACGCTATGTCAGTCTCATACTTTATTCATCGATCGAGGCCAATCTTAAAAGTGACTTAAACATCATGAGGTCAGCGGCCCACAAACCATCTATAGTATATCAGGGTGCCTGTTGTTCCTGCGCATGAACCGTAAATTCTCGAAGAATTTTTACATTAAATTTATTGCAGCGCTTCACGCCAATGAGCACTGCCAGTTGTGTTTGATAGAGGCACACCAGAAGCGGTCGGAGATTAAGCCAATGACGCTGCTGCAGTCACTTCTCTTCTTCCTCTAGGCCAGTTCACAACTCCCTCTGTTTAACTATATGCCTGAATTATTCTTCGTATCACCAATTCATGACCTTAAAGAAAAACCCCACTCGAGACAGTTCATTAAAGCTTTTGTATGTGGGTCTTCTACTGTGTTGGCAGTAGCCGTAAACATTATCAGCAGGCGCGGATGTTTGTTGACAGACAGCAGTGTTATCTGTAAAAAAAACAAAAAAATGTTGATAACAGAGTGAGAGCATGAAGCTAATTAAAAATAATGAGTTCGCAACAAATCATATTTTCCTGAGCGTACACCCTAACCTGACGGAAATATAATGTTGGATGTGTCTCCTACATCATGAAAATGGGCTCATTTACAACATTATTTCAAACTGTATATTATTTATTTCTTTAGAGCTTATTTAGCCAGTTCCATTTCCTGCCACATAATAAGTGTGAAATGTATTCTACATTATTATATTCTTGTGATGGAAAGATGGCAGGAAATATGTTTTTCTAATACAGCGGGTGTGCAAGAAAGATGATATTTTTCCTAACAGCAGTTACCCATTAACTTAATAGCCAACTTTCCGATATTTGCATCCATTCAGTGAAGTTTATTACAGGAACAAAATAAACAGACTGTATGTAAATTCAGGCTTTGAGTTTCTGGTGGCAAGATTCGTATTCCAAACCCTTTTTTGATGTTTTTCTGAAGCTGCACAGGAGGAGATTATTTGAATAGAAACCGTATTATTAACAGAGTATTACCCCCGCCAAGAAGTTATGTTTTCACCTGTGACCGACACAAAATGGATTTCCACAAATGTTGGATGGTTGGATTGGTCTCAACCCAGAATAGACCCCATTAACTCTTGAGGTAGATCTGGATAAAGGGACGGATCCAGATGTTTTTCTCACTTTCTTCAACATTGTGAGATCGGGTGTTTTTCAACAATTTTGTTGAATCTTGATAAAAAATATTAGGTGGATGTAGGTGGCTGGTATCTCAGAGTGAGGACAATTTGATGCAGATCCTGGATCTGGTGAGCTTAAATTCTGGTTTAGCAGTTATGGGTGGTTTAAAATTTAGAGTGATACAAGACTATCAAGTTTGTGATTGGATTAAAGAGGACTGTTGGGCAGTGGTGGAGGTTTGTGTTCTATTAAGTGCCATTTTAGTGTTATTAGTATGTTGCACTACACTAACTGTAGCAATCACTACTGATCAACAGTTGAATTCTTTCTGGCCATGCAGGCAGCGTGGCTCTCACGTACGTCAGTCCATCTACGTATCTGCTTCTGAGTCAGAAAAGTGAAGCAAAGTAAGTGTGGCCTGCAGGGGAGGCGTCACCTCTGGTTGCAAAAAAAAGTCTGATTGAATGTAAGCTTATGAGAAAATGACTCTACTGCACACTTGATTTATTACCTCCTTCAAACAGTTTCCTAATGAGTTTCTGGTCTTGATCTCTCGTTCCAAGTCTCTTCAATACAGCTGGATGTTTATTTTATTGTATTATTTGTTTTATTTTTTTCTGCTGATAATTTTCAATCACATCCATCCTCTCGTCCAAAAATGGTCTCTTCTGGATCCATAAAAAAACAAGATGGTGACGACCATAATGTGAAACTCAAGGCTTCAAAACCATAGTTCACAGTGGGTTTATACTTGGTTGAGACTAAAATACCTCTATAATTACTTGATGGCTTGTACGGACATTCATGGTCCATGACTAATTCAGTACTTAACCTTGTATGTAGAAATGACGACACTCATCTTGGCTAAAACAGATAAAGGCATCACAATCTAAAACGACTGGGAATTCAGATAAGGATTCCCTGCAGGTGGGCTGCAGGGAGCCAACTTTCTAAATTTGCACATTTACGTCATCAGCTTCATTTACAGAGGGTGTGTCCCGAATATCTTCTCCACCGCGTCCCCTCACTCTCACCACTACTTATTCTGCCTCAGTAACCAAGTCGGGCAAGATTGAGGAAAACCCGGATAGAAGAGAGATAGAGAGGCTGTGTTAACTTCTCTGCTTTCGCATGAAAGAGGAGATGTCCATTAATAATGCCTGTGTGCTTCTAAGGGGCCTCTAAAATAAACTTTTCATGCGGTGTATAATAAGGTAAGTTGCCATCAACTTTCAAGCCACTCAACCTTGAAAGTTTATGTGGAAACTCTAACTTTAGAAAGGCTTGTTGAAGTACGTAGATTAAAATGTGGAGGAGCACTTGAAAAACAATTAATGCTTAGTAGCTCCTGATAAGTGAAATACCCCTGTTATATACAGCATATATTGTGTTTTCATACAGATACAAGATTTATTCATTGTATTTTCACACCACAAGGTTTTATAACAAAATGTAGTTTTGTAGTTACTTTATGCTCCTATTAAAAGAGAAACTATGTAAATGGTTCAATCACCAATACCAATAATTCTCACAGACAGATGCAACTGTATGTCCGGCTTGCTGAACTGCTACACCCTGTTGTTGATTGACACACCCTCTCAGGTGTCCTGCCCTGTCTTTGTACCTCAAAAATAGACATTTTTAAAGATTATTTGTAATATTTGTTTGTCTTAAAATAACTATATCGTTATTGTGTACTTACATTATCCAAAATGTTTCCAACAAACCCAGAAAAGTTCCCTAATTGCACTCAAGGCACTGGCAAGTTTCATTTGATTGTCTGTTGATATAACTTGTCACAGGGGGAGGAAGGAAGTGAGCGCACAAGGCGATAAATGTAACATGTTAAAACTCTAATTTTAATAAGATTTTAATCAGCAATCGTGATTAACAATGAAGACGGCAACTCCCGTGAGCTCACGCTAATTACATTGTTTGATTTTGATGCCAAGAATTAAATTACAGGGGCTACGACCACATAATGGATTCATTGTGTTCAGTGTGCAGTGTCACACAGAGCTGGGCATTGCGACTGATTTGATTCTGATTCAACTAAATATCGATTCTGTCAGTGATATTTCAGTTCCAGTACCAGTTTTGCTCGGATGTGATGGAGATTTTGAGATAACTAATGCTGAATGAATGATTACATTATTAATCAAATGGTGTCAGAGATTTGTGGTTAAAATCTGCCTATGGAGACAATAAAAGAAAACGATATTGATATGATTTTTAATGTATAGCTGATAATTAAAAATGCTAAAAGTAAAGAACAAAAAAAAAGTATAGGCCTACATGTTTCAACAAAGGAAATAAAGAAATTGTACCTGCATGTAGCCCTTGACAGGTGTTAATTTTGCCTGTAAAAGACATCTAATAGCGCAATGTTGGAATTTTAATGAATCCGTATCAGATCATTCAAATGAAGATCAAGTTGAATCAGAAAACGGATTTTTCAAACACATTTGTTTTTCACCAATATACTTTAATACTCATGAAATCTGTCATTGGATGGAATAATACAATAGCTCAACAAAGAAGGTGTAGTCGCATCTGTTATTATTTTTTCTTTTTTTCTTTTTCACGTTTGAAAGCATCACGTATTTTAAGCAAGAGTTGCCCAAAATAACCGACTGTCTGAGTGGGAGGTAAATCTTTACTGTATGTCTTCCTGTATTCTCCTCTTCCTCATTCTTCATGCACGCTGTAGGAAACTGGGCCAGGCTAGGCTAGGCTACGTGGGTTCGGTAGAATACAAACACCCTGGGGAGGTGAAGACCATTTTCGAGTCAAGTGCTATTACAGCTATAAAACTTTCAGTAGCTGTAGGACCTTAAGTAAACTTACATTCAGTCTGTTAGAATTTGCATCATCTCTTCCAGCCGCCCCGACATTGAAGTACAGATGCGGTAGATTTGTGTTGAGATTTAGTAAATCTATCTGTCGCTCATGCACAGACTATGTAAATAATAATCCCTTGTGTCTTCTTTGCTCTGCAAATGATCAGAAAGTATGTGTTCATATTTTTTTTGTGTGTTGATAGCATATTCTGTTCTTTAAAGCCTCCCAGCATGCTTTGATAAGCCTTTTTTTTTTTTCTCTGTCATAGCTGGGTAAACATGTAAAATGTGTCAGTTAGCCATTTCTGTGGAGGAGAAAAGTAATCTAGAGGGGATAGAGTGGCTCATTTACGATGAGGGGCACTAAAGACAAACAGAGGGCGGAGAGACCACTGGTGCCCGGTTGTTTTGTTCACGCAGACAAAATAAAAAAAGCCAAGCGGAATTGAATCCAGGGTGTAACGTGATGACTTTGTCCCGAGTGGACAAGGTAAACAAGTGTCGTTGATGTGAAGAGCAGAAATTGGAGCTCACTTCTATCAAACAGAAAAGCCAGGGGCTCAAGCACCTCTTAATAAAACAGTGTCAGCAGGGGAATGCAAACCAAAACAGGAAAACCTTTGAGAAAACCAGAACAGGACAGGGCACGGCTTAATTAATCCCACCAGCAGATGACCAGCATTTAAAGTTCCATCTGAAGGATGAGGCAGCACCGAGGTTATGTAATGTAACAGATCTGTGAGGCAGTGAGACATATTGTATATATTGTCCTCGTCCTGTAGACGACGTGCCTCATTGTGCAACTGCAGCTAAATCTGTAAAAGAACAAACAACATGATCTTATTTAGTTCAGTAAACGTGGGAACACCTACTCCAGACGTACTCTTTAAGTATTTCATTAATAGTGTTTGTTTTTGTGCTGTAGTAACCTGAAAACCTTTTGCAATTTGGGAGTTTGTTCAAGAGAGGCCGTGCTCCTGCTTGGCGCATGGGTTTTACATATTTCTACATAATATGGGTAATTTTATTGTTTTGAATGCGTCCCGCATAGGAATTACGACCTCTTGTAGTGTAGAAAAGATTAAAGATTATGCATCAAGCACTTGAATACAGTGGTTCCTATAAAAAAAAAAAAACTTTTATTTATATAGCACCTCTTCAAAACACAGTTACAAAGTGCCTCACAATGAGAAGAGGATGAAAAAAATGACTTGGAGGCATAAAAAGAAAAAACATAATAGAAAGAGTTAAATGGACTAAGATGTTATTAAACAAATTAAATCACCCAAAGCAATTTTCAAAAAATGGGTTTTAAAAGCAATTTCAAAGATGAGACAGAGTTCTGCGGCCCTGATCTCCTCGAGCAGCTCATTCCAAAAACTCTTGGAACCTTGACTGCACGGACTTCATCACCTTTCACACATTAATCTGGATTTTGGAACAACCACAGGCTAATAAAAAGATCTGTTAAATAACTGTGGGCGAGGCCTCTCGGGGCTTTGTGAGTAATCAATAATATCTTGAAATCAATTCTAAAAAAAACAACAGGGCAATTCCTACCTACCTACATGTTCCCGCAAGAAGCCCAAGGAACTAAACAATACAGTGGCTATTATATATTTATGATGTTATTCCACTTTTTCATCCTTCCCTTGCCTAAAGTACGTATAAAAAATAAATCTCATGTGAGGTATAAATTTAATTCCTTCAGAGGCGCCCAAAAAAAGATTGATATAATCTTTTGGGGGAAATTACCTCATCAGTGTGGTGATATCACTTGTTTGTTGAATGTCAGTTCGGACAAAGGAAGGTCTCACTTCTTCTTTTAAGTGAATTATATTTGTGGTTGGTGTAATTGCTCACCCGTATCGACTCTGGTATGCTAAATAGAAACACTAAGCAGAATAATGCAGTGCAGCTGAATCAACACCTCTTGAAAACAGTCTCAGTTTATTAAATGTTGAACCTATTATATATACGTATATTCTTCTTACCCTCATAAAGTTTTTATTGCAGGACTGCATAGACTACATGAGTTTAAGCTATCTGTACCTATTTAACAGTGTGTGCATCACATTACGGAAGATAAAGACGCTTCAGGGCAATTTCACATAGATTTAAATGAGCATGATTTTTCTGCACTACTCTGCTTCACTTTATGTAGCGTAGCTGTAGTTCATGCGTCACCATTAATGGCTTAGCATTCGGCTGCCTGACTACAAGCTGACTTGTAACGTTCAGTCGTATTTATGCAGGTGTAGAGAGCGGCCAATGCAACCCGGAACCCTGCCGCCAGACAAGAACGTTTAAATTGGACGATTCTGCAAAACCCTGGATTACCTTCAGTGATAATGTTGTTTTGTTTTTTATCCTCAATGTCTGCAATATTTTCAAATGCCATACAGTATGGTTAACTTAATGTTATGAAAAGATAAATTATACTGTTTGGATTAGGAAATTCAAAACATTTGATTGACTTTAGGATAAGATTGTAATTACCAATAATAAAACCTTCTTATTTGATAAGTTTTTGTTTTTGCAGCTTTATATTTAACTATCCAATCAATGCAAAAGTCTAACAATAAATATGTTTATGATGCTATTATTAACACTTCTATGAGCTTATAAAACATGTTATTAAGCATGTATAAAGGCCTCATTAGCTATCAACTAACAGCTATTACAAGGACCTTAATATGAAAGGTTGCCCTAAGATTTAGAGGTTTTGTGTGTGTGTGTGTGTGTGTGTGCGTGTGCGTGTGCGTGTGTGTGTGTGTGCGTGTGTGTGTGTGTGTGTTCACCAAGGGAGGTTCTCCCAGCAGGTCCACATTGCTCTGTGGATTCTTTGAGATTTGCCTCAAATAGCAGAGCCTTTTCTGCCAAATAAAGCTGTCCAGACATTCGCTGTAATTGGTCAATTACCTGATGCTGAAGTGTCTCTGACCTGAGAGCTTCCTATTACAACCACAGCTCTCTGCAGCTCAGCTCGAGTAGAAAACCACTATCCTCCTCTCCGTGAGCTGGCTCCGTAGCTTTTTCATTGAGATCTATGTTTCTCGTATCGTATCGTCTCTAATCTCTGTAGATTCATTTGACGATTGGATGTTTGGTAAATTCTGTGCTGCTTTATGATGACACTTTGGGGGCTGTTTTGGTGACTTGCTATTGTCCAAGTCTGCTGTTTCCTGCTATTATCATCATTACACCAACAGACACAACAATCTGATATTTGATTATTTTAACCTTTAGGTATTCCTAAATATCTCATCAGTCATCACTCAGCAGGCCTCAGACATACATTATCGTAATAGGAAGCACTGAGTCCTGTTGAAATGTAGATTAATCATACATTTCTTTAGTATCTAGTTTTGTGTGGATTTGTTTTGAGGATGCAGAAAGATGTTTAGGTGCATGTTAGCCATCGGTAGTCTTCATGCAATGGCACTGTATCAAAAAATGTTTGAATAGTGCTTCAAGAGATGCTTATCAGCTAATGAGCCCTTGCCATGTACAGCATATACACCCAAACTAAACACAGAAGATGATGTCAGTGCACATTGTCACAGAACACAGCAGCTGACAAGCCCCTGAGCAAACTGTTAAGTTTATTCCAACTTCAAGGGTGAGATTGCTGCAATTAACAGACAAGTGGTGCGTCAAAAGCTATCTTTTGTAGCATTAGAGAAACATGCCAGTCAAAATCTGACAACAGAAACAAGACTATTTTGAATTAAAAAGCATAAAAAAAGGAATAAAACATTTGCTTACTTGCCACAGTTCACCTGATAGTCCTGCAAAACCTTTGCCTGTCTGATTCAGTCCTGAATGTTCTCTGGACCTCCATGTTCCCTAATAATACTACATATAGCAATTTGTATGCTTGGTAAAAATGGTCACAGGTAAATTACAGTCCATCCCGGTAAATTGCAATGAAACTGATTTGGTCTCTGTCTTGTCTCGGAATCAGCCGCATTTTTAATTGGTCTTGCCTCAGAAAGAAGATAAGAGTTTACTTTCAGACCAGACAAGCAGACTGCAGGAATATCTCTCTGCTGAATAAATGTTTGAAACAGTCTGTGCTTAATGATGGTTTGTATGGGAAGACAAAAATCAGAAAACCAGATGCTTGGACAAGAAAATGTATTGCATACATCACGGTACATGTATACAGACAATTGAGGAGGTGAATATACGTAAATCCTCACTAGTTTTCTTTTCTTGATGAATTTGAGGAGAACCTTTGCTTAGCATGCTCCATATTTTATCATTAGTGTGTCATGTGAGTGTAGGACTTGCACTGGTCTTGGCTCAGGCTCACCCTGCCCCGGTGTTGGTCTTGACTTCGTCTCAATCCCTCAAGGTCTTTGCCTTGTCTCCGTGTTGATACACTCTTGATCATGACCTGGTCTCGGTTTACGCGGTCTTGCCTACAACTCTTCTTTAGACTAAAACAAGCAGTGCAGTATATACAATCATTCAACAATGTTCCTATTAAAACCCTTGTCTCTATTTTACACATTCTATTCATGTCCACACAGATCAATATTGAACAAGTCCACAATGAGCAGATCTAACACACACCCCACAGCGTCCAACAAAAGACCACTGACCAGAGGCTGGTGCTATAAACTAATAGATGCAACTACTTGATTCAGATATATTTATTTCGGATTATTACCTTTTATCCATCCAATTTAGCTTTCAACATAAACAAAGCATTTCATCCATCTCTGATGTGATTCATTTTAAATTAGAATTTCAAATGTATCAGGTAAAAAATAAAACCAAATGTATCAGATGCAATTGCTGCCTCGCTGAAATACTTTGTGTGCTCCTCACTCTCTGCCCTGTAACATGCAAATCCCGACAAATGATGTATCTTTCCGCCGATGAACTATTCGCACCTCCCAGGCTTTCCAATTCGGGGGGGAAAACGCACCTAGCTCAGCAAAAAAGCAGCCGAGGTATGGCTGTAAATAAGAAAGTGATGCAGAAACGGGGAGGAGGGATGAGGGCTGATGGGCAAGCACAACCTGGTCCTCACAAGACAGTTCATTAAACACCTGTCACAGCCACCGTGGCACTATGCCTGGAATGAAAAGCGCGAAATAAGCTCACGCAGGTCAAGGGGTCAACCTACTATTGAAGTATACTGATAAATGCTGAGGCAGGAGCAGGGAGTGAACAGCCACACACGAAGCGACCCGAGGTTATCGGAGTCGCCAACTGTATTACATTTATTTACTTTATCTCCACCGGAAAACATCTGGTCCTCCACCTTGTTCCGTCTCTCACGTGTTATCACAGCTCACTTAAATTGAGGGAAAAATAATGAAGAATATTAATAAAGGAGTATCAACACTGTGATAGAGTAGAACGTCCTTCAGAGCTCATGCGTGGCATTGGGCTTTGCTTCTAAGATAAGTTGGCTTTGTCCTATTTTCCGGCGCAGTCGGATCGAAAAATCTTACAGCACCGTGAAAAACCGTTGTGGGATAATTTTGTCTGAAATTAAAAGGCGAGAAACAAAAAAAAACAAAAAAAAAGAGGGTCATCTGTCTTATGGGCTTCTAACAGCATTTGTCGTGACACGGTAATTAAAAGACTTCTTTCTAATGAGAATTCGCAAGGCTATAATTTCGAGTGTAGCAAATGTAGCCATATAGATAAGCAGCCTGCAAGTTTTGATGGACTTTTTGTGGGGCATACCACTGACAGAGAGGCAAATTAATGACCTCCCTGGAGAGTGGAACTGGTGTATGGGGAGGCTTATAAATAGAGCAATGGTATGATGGAAAGTCTGTGATATCTGTGTGTGACTCTGACGACCCACTAAGACAGGGGAAGAAAAAAAAAACTCCTCTTGGGCTGAAGCAGGTATAGACTGCATTGTTTTCTAAGAGTTAATCACAATCCCAGTCAGTTTTAACCTGCTCAACAGCCATGAAATTGCTTGATCGTGGATAGAGTTGACACATGAAAACAATCTAACAAAGAAAGGATTGATCTATATAATGAGAGTCCAGAATGGAGGAAAGACCTCTGCAGTTTATTGGCTGTAGTGTACCATACAACTGACAACCAACAGCCCGTTCTCACTCCCACTGGTCAAATACAGCAGCCTAAGGTATCCGTCTCGCATCTCTTCTTAAAGCGAAACGTGCAAGTCAGGCGTTCCATAGGACATAAACCGGACTTTCCTCTGGAGTTCATGTCCTGTTTCGGACCAAAAGCCAAGAGTGATTGTTTTTTAAGTTATGTTAAGCAAGTCAGTTAACATGCATAAATTATCTAACTTCGAATGATCTTTTACGGAACTAAACCAAGTGGTACTTGAGCCTAGTCCGAACAAAGCCGTTTTTGTACCCGAACCTAACCGAACTGCAACCATTTCGCAATGTTATTAACTGTCCAAAAGTCATAATATGTCATATGTAAAGTGTCTGCATGCCTTATTCTGAAAGTCAAACCAGACGACGCATGTAAGGTATTATTGCCAGCTTGACCACGGAGCCCTTCACGTCCCAAACTGACACCAGTGTGTCATAGTCTGAAGATTGTTACGAGTTGGCAGTTAAAACATGTTGCAACCTAACGAGCTTGCTAAATAATAGACAGCAAACATTTAGTGAACTTTGATAAAATCCTTTATTAATTTAAATGATTTGCTAGCTTTGTAAAGAAGCTCTGGGAGCTACTGTGACTGACCCTCTACAGCATTTTACCAGCTAGCCCTGCGAGTAGTTAGCATATCACTGAGCTAATTGATCAAAGACTTTGCAAATTCATTTTGACACTCTGTTGTGACCGTGCCTTTAGGCTGGTCGATTGTTTCACGTCTATCTGATCTGTTGACAGCTGAGTCTGTGTACACTCACACAACGGCACAATTCACATAGTGCCTGGTAGCCAATCCATCCACATCTTGAAGCGTATTTTGTTGACATTGTTGACACATCGCAAACAGTCCTCAAGAATCCAAACCTCAGGGATCTTAGCCTGGTCTGTGGGCACTCTTGCGACGAATCAATATACTTGAGGGTGGAGGACAGAGACAGAGGGACTGGCAGTTAATAGGAAAGTGAAATGAAAGTCTCCTTAAGTACCTCTGCTCCCTGTGTGCACAATAGGAGTAAAGTGGTCCCCGTAGAAAGGTTATCACATCAACTTTTCTGTGCCTTCTTTGGCGGGTAACGACTCGAGAGCTTTCACTGACATCACCCAGCCATCATTAGCATGCATGTGCCACACTCGGTAACTTAAGGCTCTGCATTTATTAGACATAAACGAACTGAGTGTAGGCTTGTACAGTAAGTTATGTGTCACCATTTCCCTCTATTTAATAGCAATTTTTGGTGTTATTAAAAACAAATAATAATCCACAGACTTCTTGGATTAATTACTTTGATATTAAAAGTCATTTACCTTAGCTGGTGCAAAAGGAAACTTCGGAAGGCTGTTCTGGGGAAAAGAAAACAGCTCACTTTTCTTTCTTTTGTTCTTGTTTTGGTGAATTCATTATTTCGTCCTACATTCAGGCACAAGAGAAACTCTCCTGCTAGAGTTGCAAGTCTGTCCTTGTTTGAACTAAAAACGGCACAGTGAAAATCAGAGTCAAGTTAGAGCACGAGTCTCTGATTGATATGTAATAGGTGTCTTTTATTTCATATCTGGGTATCAGATAGCGAAATGAGCTTGTCTGTCTGGTTTGTTTTCTTCATTATTCTGTGGCTGTTGTTCGCTGATTGTTTTCCACCAGAGAATCACTTTTTGAATGCATGCAGTAACAAGCCAGGGGACCAGTGAGCTCCAGAACTGAATCTTTGTTATCCTCCATTCTTGTCCTGGCGTTGACAAAGTTTTGGACACGAGTATCGTCCAAATACAACCAAATTAATTTGTGCATTTCCTGTACTCCCATCTACAGCTCTCAAACCCTAAACTCTGTGAGGGCACTGTAGTGTTTGTACCTACAGTAGAATATCTGTAGGAGAAAGAACCTCTAATTAAATCCTTTCTCTCTTTGATTAAACAGTCTTCTGTTGGATATTTACTCACCTAATATTGGAATGGATCAGCGCTGGCATGAAGCACCTGCAAGTCATTAAGCATGACCTTTTCTTTTAACCAAAATCAATCACCTCAAAGGCATGGCCCCACTTTATCGATACCTAAACCAAATGAAAAGTGTCGTCCAATAGGGAGTCCTAGCAGTTGTGTAAGGATCTCAGCTCTTCACCATATTGCAGTGATGCCTTTTATTATTATGCTGTAGTGGATGGATGACATGCATGCAATAAAGGAAGGGCCCATGTGTCATCAGTATGAGTTAAGATAATAATGCACACAGCGCTCTCGTGGTGTCCTCCATCAAAAATAACCCCTGTTTTGAAGCATTTTTAAGGTTGACGTGGGCATCTGAAGACGGAGCATGCGAGGAGGATTATGCTGTAAAACCCACAAAGCTGCGGTGTGTTGTTCAGTGATTTTTGGTAAAGGATACAGATGATTACCTGCTGTGGGACCCACACTTCATAATCACTGCCGTGAAATATGAGGAATTGGCAGTAGACCTTCAAAAGCAGTGTTGTTAACCATGGGATGTGTTTTTTTATAAAAGCTAAGGCAATCATTGTACTCGGATTACTTTTGCTTTTGACACATTTCCATCAGTAAACAGAAAATCTGCAACACGAATCAGGACCTATAATCCTGGCTGCCTTTTTATAACTCACTGATCCTTAATCGAAGAGACCTTTGTGTGAACCATGAACATTTTCCTCTCCCTATTCATTCACACAACTGCACTTCAGCCAGTAATATCCCCTTGATATGGTAATTGTGCATTGGTAAACATTATTTATCATGCAGCTGCATTGCGAAATTGCAATTTGAGCAAATCCTTCTCTTGGAAATCTTTTCATTGTAAGGCCTTTGTTTGGAAGGGTGGAAGGCTTTGATTGTTTTTAGTCGAATACAAAAAGAAAACATATAACTGTCTTTACCAAAGTCTAGCGTGATGAATACACACCTAGTATTCGCAACACTGCTCCACAGCCTAATGTCTGATCGCTGGCCAAGCAGTTAGACTATGAAGGCAATGACTGGTCACAGATTACATCCCCACAGCAGGAATCCAGTTAATCAGGAAACCAGTGTCCAAAATTAACATTTCGACTCACTGGCCAAACTGAGGGGTAGATTAAAATGTCCACCGGCCAAGCATACTTTATGGGCCAAATTCATGCATACTTGAAATTATCACGGAGGTGCTTTGGGGACCTGTTGTACAAGAATATTGTGGAGTGTGCAGATAACAATTTGATTAGATTTTTTTTTATAGAATATTAAAAATCTGCCTGCGTGGAAATAGATGGAATATTTTAATGATTTAATCATATAATTATTAAAAATGCTGTAGTGAAAGAACAAGAAAGTACTGACTATGTATTTCAACAAAGGAATTTAGGGGGGGGGGAAATGCTGACAGCAATTTAAGTATAGATTTCTGAGTCTATGAAATGCACTTAAATGCAAACAGATGGCAGCCAGAGCCAAGTGTCCCTGTGAGCAACCAAGCATGGTAAAGTCTCTCAGCATATGTTTTTATTATGTAACTATTTTGGTACAAACATTTACCCACCAAACTGAAAAACTACCCGCACTTGGAGCTTGGCAGGTGTTAAATTTAGACCCTGCGGCAAACTATGGTTTCAACTTTTACACACTGTGCCTTCACCTACCTGAATCATCTACCTATTTATGCTGGATTTCAAATACTAACAGGGCTTCTCCACATGTATCATGTATCAGCCATGCTTTTCATGTATTAGTATTACTGTTGTGTGATGAAGCATGACTTCCATTTTTCACCAAGCAGCTGTCTATACCAGGTATGTAACGGCTTGCGCTTTCAGTTTACGTTTATCTTCCATTCAGCTGTCTTTAAAACACCAAGAAAGGCATTTCACACAAGGACTTTCACCAAAAATTAACAATTCACAAGTCATTCTTCCTGGATTATCCTCATAAAAATTGTATACGTATTGTGTTTTACTAAAAGTACCAGAGCACACACCATTTTACAAAGTGCTGGTTGCGTGATTGAAACACACTGACCTACAGTTACCCTTTGTCCAGCCAATGGGCGTCCATCATGCATCTTCCCTTGCCAAGACACGTTTTCACACATGCTCTCAGACAAGTAAAGTCAAGGCCAGTCACTCGTCGGCTGCTCTGACTCTGGGTCACAGTGGCTGAAATATCAGTTTCTGTGGCCGTCCAGCCGTGTGGACACCGAAAACAAAACCATTGTTCTGCGATAGCGATCGCCACGCACCGCCTAGCTGTCATCATATGCCAAGCGCATCTACAGAGAGGGCTGAACACAGCTTCACTGCTTGTAGTGTCTTACAAACGGAGGGCCCATTAATCAATACACTCCTATGGTTCTGTTTTCCCCAGGGGCGTAATGAACGCCTCGGTGCTGACTGCTGATGTGCTCAAAGCATTGCACGTACAGTAGATATCGACAGCAGCAGCCTGTCTGGGTCTCGTCAGTCGGCAGATGATCCTGTCCTTGGCAATGTTGTTATCCCAGGCTCTGAAAAACCTATATACCTTATGTGCAAGCTCTGTAACATTAAACGTGTAAAGAACAGACATGCTACAACATTTAATTCGCTGTGTTGGCTCGCTCTGAAGTCGGGGAACATCTGCATGGCCTTTATTTAATGTGAGCTTCAGTTGGCATGAAAATAAAAAGTATTTTTTTGTATCAAACAGGAGCCATAAAATGGTTCACTCATGTACTTTTTTCGTGTAACCTCACAGTGACCTCAACCACTCCGACTGTTGTGTCTTTGTTTATGGAGTGATGGAGGGGAAGGTGAGGGAGGGAGGGATGAGAGCGAGAGAGAGGGAGTACTGTACTGTAATTCTGTGGTCAGAGAGATCCCTCTGCGGCTACAAAGAGCGATGACATGTTTGATTACATTTATGTTTGATCGAGTTCACTGCTCCCCTAAGCTAGCTTGGAGAAAATGAGATTTCCCCTCCCAAAATATTACCCTGCATCCCTCTTCCAAGCCATCCATCAAGGTCCCATACAGTTTACCGCTTTGCCAATTTTACAGATCCCATCAGGTAACTCTCGGCCTCACCTTCTCTCCCACACACTGCACCGGTCCGACCGCGAGACATAATAATGATTGCATTCCTTGAAAGTCAATGCAATCCTTGAAGTGTGAGCTCATGCTGCGATACCGCTCTCTGCATGTCGGCGAACACTGCCAAACAAACACGGCTCTTTAATTATTTACACGGCAACACATAAATATAAGTCGTAAGGAGAGGCTTTATCTACCGAGATGCATTGTGCTGGGCTGCAGTAATGACATACATTCTGCGCTGCGCTGCAGCTTGGATAATGACACCACAACCCCAGCAGATGGTGAAAAAACACCTTGTGTCACTCACACTGGCTGTT
This sequence comes from Spondyliosoma cantharus, assembly GCA_900302685.1. Taxonomy (NCBI): domain Eukaryota; kingdom Metazoa; phylum Chordata; class Actinopteri; order Spariformes; family Sparidae; genus Spondyliosoma; species Spondyliosoma cantharus. Next base: position 52,757 of record OMLP01033316.1, read on the forward strand.
ATCTGTCATCATTATGGGAAAGAAACCGACAAAACAAGCATCAGAGGAGTAAACTAAGTAAAATCTCGGTACATGGTGGTGTATATATTTTTGCTTCACAAGTACTTTTACCCCTGCCTTTTGAACTGCGAAGGGAACGAAGCAAAGACAAACATATATTGCCTTTGATTGCATCAGGCGGTATTTATGTGCTCTCAATCTGTCACCCTTATTGTAGACATCCATCTGTCTCTCATCGCATGACTGCAGCTTGGAGGACACTTGTATAAAACTGCAGAGTGAGACAAAAGAAAAATTACCTGTTTGTCATTCATTATAAACCCGCTTGAACTGATTGATTCTTCCGTTTAAAAATCTCGTCGTGTGTCACCATTTGGATAAATCGCAGATGCCTGATGTTTATTCCCCTCAAATTGCTGTAAGTGGATATCAACACACACTCATGTACCTGATTTGCCAAGAATAAGCACTGAAAAAACAATCAGCGCGGTGTCATTTTTGGCACGGTACAGCAACACACGACTGTCACGCACTATTATGCATCTGGCACCATAATGGCCATTTGATTGAAATATACGTCTAGCTATAATCTGCTGTCACATGTGTGAATTATATTGCTGTCAGGATACTGGAATTTCCAGTTGTTATTGGAAGGCCAGTGGTTCGATTCCCCAGGTATGCATGTCGAGGTCTGCATCTATCTATCTATCTGTCTATCTATCTATCTATCTATCTATCTATCTATCTATCTATCTATCTATCTATCTATCTATCTATCTATCTATCTATCTATCTATCTATCTATCTATCTATCTATCTATCTATCTATCTATCTATCTATCTATCTATGCATTACAACATTGAGGGCATAGACTTTTCTGAACTAATACATATAACAAGGCTTGTGTACTGTGTGTCAAGCACAACAGCATCCAGGTTAATTTATGTCTGATCATAACAGAGGGGGAGGCCAATGTGGGCACTGCAGCAGTGTGTGCGTGACAGATCAGAGCTCAGCAGGTACAGGTGTATCACTACAGCAGAGCACTGAAACTGTTGCCCAAACCTGTGTGCCTAAACCTTACCAGCCGAAACACTGAACCACTCTGCGCCTGCAGATTATTAAAGTGACGACTACACAAGATGGTCAGTTTCCTCATGAGACGATGTCATCAAATATCATACCATTCTACTACTAGCTTAATGTCAATAGTGGCATTATGCAAAACCATTTACACTCTCATATAGACAAAACGTTTTTAATCACATCTAGTGTAATGGTTTTTGAACCTAGTAAGCTGCTAATTAAACAATGATCAATGGAAAGGTTTTTTTTATTTGACTCGGGGCATCTGTACGCATACTGCAAAAGCAGGTTAATTGTTTCACAAATGCATGCGGTATATTTATGAGCATATGCTATGTCTGTGCATACAAACAAAGGAATATATGAAGCCTACATGACCACCTAAAATCAAAGGGGAAAAAAAAAAAAAAAAAAACTGCTCTCGAGGGGAAGAAGGCTCACAGTGTGCCAGGCTTGTATGTGTGGAATCTCTCTAGTGCGATGCCTCGCTTTGCAACCATAAAGCCGGATGCTGTTGGTTACCTTGACATGAAGGACGCACATAAAAAACACATCAGTCTGGGTTATGAGAATCGGTTCCGTGTACTGCAGGCAAGTGTGGAAGTCTTGTTGACATTTAGCTTCCAAAAAATATTTTTCTTGCGGATGAAAAACGAGACGAAAAGAATCTTTGGTCCCAGTCGGTATCACGTGAAGTCAATACAATAACGAAAGATGGAATAAAAGAAAAAAACAGAACAAGAGCAAAGATTTTATTGTAACTTGTTCACATTGTCCTGATAGATGCCAAATGTTATACGAATGTTGACGGGCCTCTCTTCACCTCTCCTCTGCCTCCAGCAGCACCAGCTTGGATCCTTTGATTTTGTCTCAGCTGAGGTTCCCTGGCTGGAGAGGCTCACAGATTGCCACCACATACAAACTCCCTCTGGACTACTTGGGCAGGGGATTTGATTAGCTCATCGTCTGTGCGCTAGACTGCGAGTTGTGAGTTGGTGTGCCGCGGCGCTGCAACATCCCTGAGTGAGTGTTGACGTAAGCGTCACCTGACATCGATGCGGAAATGATCAGAAGCTGCTCACATGCTGCAATATAACGTTTCCGTCAGACATCTGACGTTCACACTCATTTCAGCACTTTTAATTAACTAGCCGTGGTACCGAAAATAACGCTGACATTTATTTCATAAAACCTGTATGAACTCGGGGAGAAAACAGAGCCCACACAAGGAATATTTTACATGAATCAGCTTTAATTTGTAACTCGTCCTATGAATCATTTCCAATTCCTGTTCCTGTTATTTTACAGGTTCTACGGAGGCGAAATGGCTCACACAAGACAGGCTTGGTAAACAAATGACTAGAAATTATGCAATCTATCAATTCTAGAGGGACCCGTAAATACCAAGCTGTCAGATCCAAATGAAAGCCATTAGTTTGCAGCGATCAGAGCCATTGAATACCTCTGACATAGCCAACCTGCTGGGGTGCAGTCAGCAGCTATTCTATTAATAACAGCCAGGATGGCACCTGCCACAAAGAAGCAGTGATCAAGGTCATGGAGCTTACAGGTGTTCACTGTAATCTGTTGTTCAGTCTCTCGTTCAATGCCATATTACATTTTAATTCTGATTTTATGACTGGGAGAGTGACGAAAGTAACTGTAAGTATCTGTACTGTCTGTATGCATGCAGGCTTAGAAGCTGGAGAGAGATCATGCATATATGCACAGTGCAGAGGCAATATACATATTTGGTTTTGTGTGTGTGTGTGTTAACTATCCATATTCTATTTTTGGGTAAATTAGGGCTACACATTATGCTTAAAGAAAAATCACACTGCAGTTATTCTGACAGAAAAACTATGATATTTCAATTAATTATGCAGTGCTGGTGTAATTAAGAACATAATTGCTGTCTAGATTGTGCCTACACTTGGTCTGCTGTATATTCACCATGAATAAGAAGTGTATAAACCTTTATAAACTGACTGAAAGCTCAGTGTGATGTGGTCCCAAGTCCTTACAGTGTAGAGCTCTACCATAGCCCATTTGAGGGCAACACTGATATAAGTCAGTAAAGAATTACACATATTTTGCAAATGATTCCTCAAATGTGGTTGCCAAATACTTTTATACTACTACTAATTAGGGCTGGGACTTTATCGCGTTAATTACGATTAATTAATTACAGAAAAAATAACGCGCTAAAAAAAATAACGCGTTTAATCGCAATTTATTTTTGCACTACAAACAGCGCAGAATGTTGCTCGTTGCACGAGTTCCTGCCAAACCCATAATACTGATGCACAGGACTCAACACGAGAAAAGGAAACCGATGAGAAGTCGTTGCTGGGTTCGGTCGGCAGAAATTTTAGTTTTCAAAAACTACCGGGTGGAAACATGGATAAAAGCACAGTTGTGTGCAAATTGTGCAAGAAAGAATTTGCCTATCACCGCAGCACTTCCAGCCTCCGCTACCACCTCAATGCCAAACATGTTGCAGCTAGCACAGACAGTCGCCAATCCGCACTAGACAAGATGACAGGGCTCAGAGCCAAAATGAGTCCACGACTGGCAAATTAACAAAGGCACTGGCGAAGTGGATTGCAGTGGACTGTCGGCCACTCTCGGTGGTACATTCTGGAATGTACTGTACTAAGTGCTGTTTTTTATTTTAATAAACAAAAACAAAAAT
>OMLP01033319.1:0-27873 GCA_900302685.1 Spondyliosoma cantharus
CTGTGTGTCTGTCTGTCTCTCTGTGTGTCTGTGTGTCTGTCTGTCTGTCTGTCTGTCTCTCTGTCTGTCTGTCTGTCTGTCTGTCTGTCTGTCTGTCTGTCTGTCTGTCTGTCTGTCTGTCTGTCTGTGTGTCTCTCTCTCTGTCTGTCTGTCTGTCTGTCTGTCTCTCTGTCTCTCTCTCTGTCTCTGTCTCTCTGTCTCTCTGTCTGTCTGTCTGTCTGTCTGTCTCTCTCTCTCTCTGTCTGTCTGTCTGTCTCTCTGTCTGTCTCTCTGTCTGTCTGTGTGTCTCTCTGTCTGTCTGTCTGTCTGTCTGTCTGTCTCTCTGTCTGTGTGTGTGTCTGTCTGTCTGTCTGTCTCTCTGTCTCTCTGTCTGTCTGTCTGTCTGTCTGTGTGTCTCTCTGTCTGTCTGTCTGTCTGTCTCTCTGTCTGTCTGTCTGTCTGTCTGTCTGTGTGTCTCTCTGTCTGTCTGTCTGTCTGTCTGTCTCTCTGTCTGTCTGTCTGTCTGTCTGTCTGCTGCCTATTTGTCTGTCTGTCTGTCTGTCTGTCTGTGTGTCTCTCTGTCTGTCTGTCTGTCTGTCTGTCTCTGTGTGTGTCTGTCTGTCTGTCTGTCTGTCTGTCTGTCAGGAGAGACCCACAAAAGTGGTACAGGACTCCTGTCAGGTCTGTCTGCGAGTCTGTCTGCCAGGTTCCCACAGCAGCAGAAAAAAACTGAAGGCACTTTATTAAAATATAAAACCTGAGACAGCGCGGCTTTACAGCTAATAAAAAAAGATAAAACAAAAGACGTCTCAGAGACCAGGAAGTCCTCCAGGTGCAGCAGTGTGTGGATGTGCTGTTCTCTGCTGCCGCTTCATCGTCTGTTTTCGTTCCAAAGATTCCAGGTGAAGCTGTTTCTTGAGGTGAAGTCTGTGAACTGGCTCTCAGCCAACGAATTCCTCAGTGAAACCAGGGTCACAGTGAAAAGGCGGAGTTGGTACATTCTTCATGTAATCATGCACGCAGAGTTCTTATTGAATCAACAGTAAATTAGGTGATATCATCTGAGGTATATGATAACAATCATCGGTGCTGCAGTGAACCGCAGGATGACCGGCGCTATACGATATCCACTCGTGTGCCAACAGGGTTTTTATCAGAGAACAGTACCTGAGTGAACAGACGTGTTTGTGTTTGTTATCGATCCGTCCATCGTGAAGCATCAGGTAACAAGTGAACCGTGTGCCGCCAGGACAAACAGCTGCAACTTTTCATTTTGATTTTCATCCGTGAAATTTTTGTCTCAGTGCTGCATTTTTTATCTTTGATCTTTGTGTCCATCGGTCAGCTGGTTTTGCCTCACATCGCCTTTATTTTGTCCACAAAGCTGCACTCATGGGAAAAATGCCACAAAGCCTGCAGCCGGCGGCCGAGCAGCTCGTATGTTCTGCACCTGCGTGAGAAGAAATGACTCTCCAGACCAGCAGGTGGCGGTACTGCAGATATACTAACTGCTGTTGCGATAAAGCGACGTGAAAAGTTGCAACAGTCACTGAACTGGTGAAATCTAACTTCTAAATGAGCTGAACAACCAATCAGAGTCATTCCTCTCATCACCAGTTCACTGTAATTGGTCGTCCACCCTCGAACGTTAGCCGACCTGATGGAGGCAGGATGAGCAAACGTGGTATTGAATGAAGCTGAGTAGCTCTCCAGGTAAAGTTCACGCCTCGTGCAGCTGCTGATGTTGAGGCTCAGGTTTGAATCCTCTCTGTAGTTTTTTCGCAGCATGGAGTAAAATTTGTCCGTCAAGAAGTTCTTTAGACGTCTGTGACTGCAGTCATAAAGAACATTGTACAAACTTTTATTCTGAACTCTGTAAGGACGTTGAATTGACGTGTTGTGGAGTTTCTGCTCGGTGGGAACTTTCACATAGGACATATTTTTATGCAGAGCTGACAAAGAAAACAACAAATGCTTCCAGAACGCCTCAGTAATGTCTCCGGTCCTGCCTGCTTTCACGTCTCGAGGCTGCTTTAAAACAGCAGGAGATGTTGTTGGACTGGGTTTATCTTAGTATTTTTGGGGATTGACACATCTGGGTGAAGCTGTCCGATGTTTGTCAGCGTGTTCGACAAACTGTTGATCGATGTAGACACACCGTTCTCTCCAACCATTGGTTTGTATTGAGACAGCAGTGACATCATGACATTAGCTCTTTAGATCAATACAGATGTTTTCATAAATGCACCCAACGAATATTATCTGTGTGTAATTAATGCATTTTTGAAGAAACTTGATGGATGTGTTCTTTAAAATATCATCCAATGAGGTGAAACAAACTGACACATGGTGATAAATGAAATGAGCGCAGCGGAGCAGTTCTGCCGATTCTCACTGTGGACATTATTTCTTAATCCTAATATTTATATGTCCTGAACCTGCAGCGTGTCGGTCGGGACGTTTTGAATCTGAGCCTGAACGTCTCGAACCCATCAGACATTAAATCTACTTCTGCACATCTGTTCTGCATTACTAATGTCTGTCATGGGATTATCCATGAGAGCATTCCATGTTAGATGAGAAGAAGATGGGAAAAGAAGCGAGGGTAAGAGAGGGTGGAGGAAGAGATTTAGAGGGAAGGAAGGAAGGAAAGAAGGAAGGAAGGAGTCCAGTGTAAACCAAAGCGGAGGTCAGTCCTCTGATCAGGATCACTCAGCTGATGGTTGTGTTTCTGCTGCAGACTGGAGTAAGACGGCCACCAACAACACCAAGAAGGTGAGCTCGGACAACCTGGGCAAGTCTCTGTCCTCCAGCTCGTTCGGCTCCAGCACCGCCAACTGGACCTCCAAAGCCAAAGCTACACTGAACCCATTCACCAAGAGACACAGCAACACAGGTGAGACTCAGGAGCGAAGTGGACGACGCAGAGAAAAGTGTTCTCTTTGAGTGAACGCTGCCGCACCTTTTACTGCATCAACGAGACTTGTTTCTGAAGATTATCACTTAAAGGAACAGTTCACCCAAATAATCCAATCCACTCACCTCCTCCCTGATGTTTGTAAGGCAAGTTAGAAACAGACGTGATGTTTCTGTGGTTGTTTCTCTGTTTTAAATCAAGTCTCAGCTGCTTCAGGACGACGACACCTCACCTGACTGTAGATCATCAGGAGCAGAGGAGGACTGGGTGTTTTCTTTTTTGGGTGAACTTTTCCTCTAGTGTGAATATAAAAGAAGCTGCAGACTCAAACGCAGCCTTTAAAAGAGTTCATCACACTTATTTATGGAGCAATATATCATCTTATTAAAAGGAGCAGTAAAATCACAGTAAATATGAACATTTTACTGTATTTTGTGAATAAAAACAAGAAGTCGACTGGTAGAAGCTGGACAGGTCTGTTTTTGAGACTCAGTCTGAAGCTTCACAGCTGTTGATAAGAGAGAAGCCATCTTGGATTTTGAGGTCGGGGTTGGTGAGGTGTGTCCGACTTCAACTGGAGCTTCTGACGCACCGTAGCTCCGTTAGCATGTAGCCGACAAACACTCACTGTTTCCTTCAGCACCTCTGCACTGATCCATGAGTCTGTGATTACTGTCTCAGGTTGTGGAAGCGTCTCCTCACGTGTGATGTTCATGTGTCTACCTCTGTGTTTGGTGTGTAGAAAGCTCTTCCAACCAATAGCGAGAGCGGAGGACCGACGGAGGTAAAGCTAAAGCTGATTGGCTGATTGACTTCCTGCTTCTGGCGTCATGTGATCCGCTCTGTGTTTCCCAAAATGTTTGTGGTCAAAGTTAAAATCTGAAGATTCAAATTCAACATTCATGATTTTAATTTTCACTGAACAAAAAAAAAAAAGGAAAGAAATCTCAAACTTGACGACTTTGCTGGCGGACATATTGGGAAAGCAGACACTGTGTGTTGTGATTGGCTGGTCACTGTGATGTCATTTCACGCCATCTTTACCAGCCTGAGACACACTGAGCGGGAGGAGGCTCAATTTTCACCCATTGACACGACTCAAACTACAACTCCTCCCGCCCAGAGCGCCCCAGGGTGCAGAAACAAGCACGCCATGACAGACTGCATCCAAGCTAACATCTGCCTCGTTTAACTGTGATTGGTTTGTATTTTTAATCAGAGCAGAGTAACAACAAGCTAACACTGACTCGTTAGTCAGACTCTGATGCAATAATTTGGGTCTGCTCAGCAGAATTAACAACAAATGTCCAAATATGACTCGATGTCATGAATCCCCACTGAAACAGAGTTAGTCTCTCTCCCTGGTCTAAGATACCATCTGCTCTCCAATTACAGAGCGAGTTACAAGTTTATTTCAATAAAAAGCTTAATAAAAGGCCGACCTGTTCCACGAGTGCAAATACTAAAGGTTTCAGTGTCTGACTGTGTTTTTATTCCCTTTTAGTTCATCAGTCACAGAAACCTTTGGAACTGTTGTAAGATATCTGCATTTAAACATCTTAAAACAACTTAACCTTTGTCATGTGATTTGGTGTGTTATTTACTGCCAGTATCTCAAAAGTGTCCAACAAAGGTTTCCTCGAGGTAACTGTGTGTTTCATTCGGTCGTCCCTCGCTACGACTTCCAAGAGAGAGTCAGAGAGCGAGGAAGTCGGAGAACGAGACTAAAATGAAACTTTAGTCACTGATAGATTTCATCAGCAGTGAAGCGACCACAGGATTATGTGTTTGTTCGCCCCAAACAACCAGATAACTTCACTGCACGTTAGCCGTAAGCTAATGTTAGTGAGTAACGGAGCACACCGAAAGTTAAAGTAACGTTACGTTCATGAAGTAAAGTCCATTTCCCCTCCAGCTCCAGTCAGCAGAACAGAACCTGGAGGTCCGCTCCGGGTCACTGCTGCAGTCAGGCTGATCAACAGGACTGAAGAGAAATCACCTTTTTAATCCCACAAGTTACAAAGTCGTCTCTGAGCTCTGCTCCCGTCAGTTTACGTCTCCGGATCAGAACAGAACCTGATGAGGTTAAAATATCGGTTGGTCTGTTTGGTCCAGAGAAAACTCATAGTAAGTTTGACCCCCTTAACCCTTCAAGCTCCAGGATGCCAGAGAGCCGACACACCTTTAATACCTGTCACCTACGAACATGGACACACATCGTGTCCTGCAGGGTCACTTCCTGAACAAGCTTCCAGGCAAACAGCAGTGCAGCAGAGCACTAGTCAGAGAGCTAACTGGCAGCAGGTGTTGCTGCTCTTTCTCTTTGACAGCAGCACTAATTAAACACTGCCTGTCCATGACTTGTTTTCCCACAAGTTTGTCCATATTGTCCCTCTTTCAGCTCAGCTGTCAACCAAATGTGCAGCGGCTCCACCCACAGACTCAAAGGACAACGACGACTGTTAGATTTACTGCCAAACCAAACACGTGAACTGTGAATTAAAGAACTGAAAAAGCACAGACATTTTGACAGCCTGTAGAAATGACTAATTGTGATTTCAGTCGGACTCGTTTCTGTGTTTAATTTTAGAGGCAGAATCCATCATAATGAAATATCCTCTGAGAGGTTCCATATGAAGGGGAGAAAAAACAAATGTTTAGTCCTCAAAAGCATCAAAGACGACTTTGACAACAGGTTGTTTGTTTCCAGAGCCAGAGTGCTTTAAAACCTTTTTTTTATTGGCCAGTTCCAGATGAAAGAAGACATTTCTTAGAAACACAGCTGCAGAAGATTAAGTTCATCTTCTGTCTGATCATCTGACATCAAAGAAAACAAGTGAAATGCTGATTCCATACTAAATAATAAATACTGGAAGGTGGGGAGAGGCACTCGCTGAGTTCAGAGGTTTTCCCCAAAACTTGTTTGAGAAGTTGTTGTTATTGTCTTGACAACAGGCATGTTGATCACACGTTTCGGCCTCTTCAGCTGCTAGAGGCTCCACTTTGTTCACCAGCTCACCAGACTGAGGCTGCGACGCCTTTCGTTTCCTGCACTGTGAACATCAGTAGCACCTCTTAGACTCCTGTTTAGTTGATTTTCTGGGGATAACCCCACAATGTCGGGGCTAACTCTTCTCTGAAGTAGGGCCAGCAAGCCCTCGGCTAAAGTCGGGCTTTTGCTAGTGTGAATCCTTCCTTAAGCCCTTTCACGCTGCCTTTTCAGGGCTGGAATCTTGCACCTTCATTCTTCCTCGCCCTCTGTGTGAAAGTTACAGCTGCAGAATCAGGGAAAAGTTTTGTTCCACCTCTGAACCATTGATGGAGGATGTAACACGATGACGTTTACAGTCTGACAGCTTAACAGAGCTCTTGCTCTGTTGCTCTTCAAATAAAAGAGAAATTACCCACACGTTAGCCCACAAAGCAGCGTTACAGGACCAAACAACAGAAATGTGGCAGCAGGTCGTGTGAAAAAAATACAGATTTATACGTGGACAAGTGTTTGTCATCCTGTCTGTCATCCTGTCTGTTATCCTGTCTTTCATCCTGTCTGTCCTACCGACTTTACTGGTGGTGATTTCGGGCTAAATACTTAAACTCCCATGTCTTTGTCTCCTTCCACTATTGTGTTGTTATAGTTACTGTCTTTGACAACTTATATAGAAAATAAAATCACCAATTCTTTTTAAGGAAAGGTCACCGTGACGGTCAGCCCTCCCACCAACTGAGACTTTGGTGAACAGCATCCTGTGGGAGTGAGAGCCAGACAGGGTCCTGTGTTCACTGATGGTGATTATGTGATGATGTCATCTAGAGCTAAAGACTTCTCTTTGTCACTTTCTTTGATGCAAGCTAAAAGAAATCACAGATCTCAACGTTATGATGTGTACCGTCAGCACCGGCATGCTGTATGAACGCTGCTTGGTTCAGTGTCGAGCCTTCGTTGCTGCGATACTGCAGAATCCCGTCGTGATGAGGGCTGTTGATTAGCACGGCGACAGATGTCAGACAGGGTCATTAGCAACATGCTCTCCTCTGTCTCTGGGTTGGGTTGCCAGGTACCACGACACACATCCTACCAGAAACTGAGACACTCATTCAATATGCATCACTATTAAATCAGGAAATTAACAGGAGTATTTACAACCGCACAGCATTTATTACTAATTATATAACAGGGATGTCGGGACTTTGGTTGTAAATCAAAAGTCGCTCGACATCAGTTTTCAATTCCGATCACTGAATTTCCAAGCGGCACCAGCAGTTCATCAGATCTCAGAGCTTCTTCTACCAGAAACAAAACGCATCTCATTTATTTTTTCAGAAGAACTAAAACATATTTTACACATCTGCAAAGATTTTACTGCCAAGACTCAACACTATCTGCGTGGTGTGATAAACTAAAAGCACGTGTTAAAGGGAATGCATGCAGCCGAGGTTGATTAATATAAATGTAAAGGTGATCTGTGTTGTCCTTCAACTTCGGAACAACAAGAAGAAATCGAGACGAAATATGATGTAGTCACATTTGTCCTGCCAGGGAAACTTTTTTATTACAAAATTCATCTCAGTCTGTCGGCTTAAAATATGAAGTTACAGTTTTGTTTGTCCAGCGCTGCTTTCAGTGTCTCATAATTAGTCTCTATATTCGACAATCCCATGAAACAGTAGTCCCGAGCTGCAGTGAGTGAATCCAGGGTTCATGTTCGTCACAGCCTCTCGTGCTTCACAACGTGTTGATGAAACAGTCAACAGATTCATTTAATCAGTGAGGCTGAATGTGTCGTAAATCCTGACGCCTGGCTTCAGTGTGTGGACCTCACACACACATAATGTTTTGTGTTGCATCAGTGTGTGTGTGCTCCCGACCCACAGGAATGAATGCACTTGTCACTTCTAATATTTCATCACAGTTATTATATCTGCTGTACTCAGGCAGGACATTTTGTCTCATTCTGTGGTGTTCATTCTTTCTCTCTGCGTTGCCAGATAAACAAACTTGCGGTTTAACTGTCGATATAATCAAATGAACAGTCTTCTCAGATTTACCACAGCTGATAGGAGGCCGAAGAGGCTGTTTAACACAGTCGAGGGCAATTCCCAAAACGAGACAATGAATGTTTTGTTTTTTAGGTTGATGTGAGGTCTGTTGTGTACGTTTTATTTGTAATCTGTAAAACAAACTTTTCAGTCCTCAGACCAAACCCTGCCCAATGACCAGGAGTTTAAGTGATGGAAAGTGTGCAAGAATTTGGGTTATTTTACAATCAAAACGTATAAAAACACAAAATATATATTATATAAAAAAGTTAATCCGTTTATTCGCTGTTCTGCTGCAGTCTTCGATCATGTTACATTCATTCAAACCTTGATTAAACTCAAAGAACCATTGAGGTTGCCCTCATTTACAGTCATGTTGAATTAAAAACAGAAACGAAAAGAGAGAGGGGAAAAAGAGCTGAACAAAATACAAATGAAAATCAGTTACAGTGAGAGGCAGGGAGGTTTGTGATCGTAGGTTTGTAGACTATGGATCTGTAATGTGGGATGAAGTTGGGTGGCTGACTTTCCAAATTCAAACCGTCCTCGGGGAAGCTTTAGCATGAGCCTGTCTCTAGTGCGCGTTTGTTCCAAAGTTCACTCCAGCATCTCTGATATGTATGGGGGTAGCTTTCCAACAAGGGCTTATAGATACATACCAATGATTCGTATGCCTCTCTGCAAGTGAAGACTTACCCAACATATCATTCAATATCCCTAACTATGGCCAATAATACATTCCAGTTGCAGCGGATATATGAAAACTACAACAGTCGACACCTCTGGTTCTGGTAAACAGCATGAACCTTGTTTGACCTTCAGCTCGAGTTTAAGATTGATCAGAACATCTTGTAGAGCATTAAAGGAAAGTTGTAGGTTTGCAGAATCAGCGTTACAATACACAATAGTGTCATCAGCATAGAGATGTCGTCGACAGCCGTCAATAATGAGACATTAATCATTCATTATTCAGTAGGTGGTGAAGAGGACAGGACTCAAAACTGAACCTTACAGAACACCTTTCATTGACAACAGGTAATCAGACTGGAAAGTCGCCGACATCACAAATTCAGGATGGTGTTGACGAATGCTTGAGTTGCTTATTAATGAATTAATTAATTTATTAATTAATTAATTAATCTTATAAGATTCCAGGATTTTTGTGCGATTGGTCCATTTCCTCCTCAATGTAAAGGGGTTAAACCATCAAACTTCCAAATCTCTGAAACCTTGTCTCACTGCACAATAGAGATCTTCAGGGGTTAAAATCTTTTACCCAATCCAAAATTAATCCCAGAATAGCCACCTGAAACCAATTGGTCATCTTAAAACACCTAATCTAAAAAGAACACAAGGGTAGACCACATCCAAGATATGCTGGACCTGACCACATCCAAATTGAGACAGAACAGCCACACTGGCAGCAACATGATGCATCACTGGCATCACCAGATTTGGTCTGTTTTTACCCAATCCAAGATGAGCCCGTGGAAAGCCAACCGAAACCAACTGGTCATAAAAAAACACCTAATCCATAAAGAACGCGAGGATAGACGAGTCCAAAATATGCTGGACCTGACCACATCCAAATTGAGACAGAACAGCCACATTGGCAGCAACAGGATGCATCATAAGTTAGCAAGCAGTGTTTTAACTGTCTGACGAGAAATCAAACTCATGGAAGGATTTATGACCTTCCCCAAACGTATTTTAGTGTCCCGTCTTTTGTTTTCCACACTGAACGATTGGAAACAGTCTTTTCTACTGTAGCAGGTTGTTGTTTGAAAGAAGGCTCAAAACTCCAACACCTTCACACGCAGAAAACTACACAACTGCTCATTGATGTTTAGCCTATATTTAGCCTATTCAGTTAGCAGTTCCTCAAATGGCCATTTGAGGCTCCAAAAGTGAGTCAGTCCCAAAGTTAAGTTAAGTTAGCTGTGGACAGAGCAACACCTACAGTCGAGGAGAGCGAACAGATTGTTTTATAAACTTTCAGGATTCAAAAATGGATTCATCCCCACTGTCACTTCTCAAACTGTTTGCACCCTGTTGTTCTGTTCGAGTCGGGTACTAAAAAGAAGGGGACGGCTGGTATTACCCAAACTGATCTTCATCCTGGCTTTTCAGAAACCTATGACTGATGTCATGGTGACTCCGTGCACTATTTTTACAGTTGATGGTTTGACGGCTTTAGTTCAGTAACTTCTGAATTCTTCTCGCGTTTTTTTTTTGCAAGGAAATCATCTTGTCATCGTATCATGAATTAGCCAGACTGTGTTTGATCCACTGTGTGATTACTCACGTTGTTGTTACTCAGTCAAATCAGCCAGAGACTTGACTGATGCATGTGCGAGGTGCTGGTTACAGTTTCCAGATAGACTTGGCGAGCATGGCTCCTCGGCTGTGTTCCAACTTTCGAGTGTTAATTCTGGACACCATTCAATCGGCTTGTGGCAGATATGAACAGAGACACGAGCGTCTTGGCGAGCTGGTGGACGGTTTTTGATGTAACACTTGATTTTCCTACAAGAATAGCAGATGGACCCTTGTCTGTTTCATTTTGTTGGCCATGTGCTCACTAATTTCTGCCCAAATTCTTGTCAGAATGTCTTTAGCTTGTCCAGGACTTTAAAGAATTGCAGATAATCAGTTTTTAGTCTTCTGTAAGTCTCCAAACCTCCAAACTTTTCAGTTCGTTTGTTATTGTCATGCTTTGTTTTGGACTGTGATTAATTCCACAAAAAGTTCTTGAGATGTCCGCCGCTGAAGTTAAAAAGAAGTTTAAAATAACATTTATAAAAACTGTAACATCAATAAATCAACATCAATAGTGAACGTTGAAAATACTGTCATCTTGGCGTACTGTAATCAACGTCGACAAAGAAGCTGAACTGACATCTTTTGGAGATGTTTTTGCTCAGTGGGTGAGGACTAAAGTATGACTGCCACTGACCCTGAAGTTGTTTTATTCACATGTTGTGTGTAATCCCACATTTAAAGTTTGCCTCTTGGAGGGTGTGTGAGTCCCACTGCTTCATTATCTTGACAACATTGCAACAAATGTTATGCTAACTGTTGATGGTCAGTGTGGCTGCGTGTTGTACCATGACTCTATTCCACTGCTGCTCCTGTTAAACGCTGAAGATGTGACGTGTGGCTGTGAAAGTTTTTGAGTTTATTACTTAGGGTAAAATGAGCTTAACTGGAGCCAATTATTATTATTAGTTACAGCGACAGATGGCCAAACGTTTCAAATGTCAAGTAACCATTGTTCCTACAGTGGCACGTTTCAATACTTTAGTCTGTAATAACTGAGCACCTGATTAAATGTTGGACTTCATCGTGTTGAGAATATAACGTGTCAATCAAAGCACAGCATGAGTTGACGTCATGAAGTAATCAGCACACCTCAAATGTGGACGTGATATCTTCGACCATTCTGGTTTGTTGTTGTTGTTCTTTGGCTCTCTGGCATGACCAGTGTTTCCCTTATATGCATTCTGCAGCAGCCGCTGGAAAACGATTTTTATCGTTTTAATATCACGGGGGGGAATTTAAGTTGCACACAGTGAAAGCACTACACCCTGGGATATCTTGAAATTGATTATTATTGTCATTACTGCTATTTGTATAATTACTACAAGTTGAGTGACTGAAATCCTCGTCATCCTGTTCAAAGGCTGCAACAGGCGACTCATCGAACCGGGTGAAGTTAGTTTCAGGTTGGATATTCAGTGGATATTCACTCGGGTCCAGCCGCGACTTTACTGAGGTTCACCCAGTGTGAGCAGCAGGAGGACAGTTAGCTCACCTCCAGAGCCTCGCGCTGAACCACTGGATCTGATTTAGGGTCAATAAACCCATCATTAAATTACTGAGCATAGATATATTAATACAAAATAATGACTCCAAACCAGCAGCAGATTGTTTTAGTAAACTGGATGAATGAGACACAGCTCTTTATATTGTACTTAGTGCACTTAGTGCTTCCTCTATTTTATATGAATATTAATATGCAGAAATTATGATTTTTTTTTCTCAATAGCTTCCATGTCATGTGGCCTGGCTTCTGAAACAGATTCTGTCTCCATAAAAAGTATGTAATAATTGATAAATAATGGTAAAAAAAAAAAGTTCTCTAATGCTCAAGAGGTTAACATGTTGTTAAGCAGCAACTTCTACATTATTTTGACTTAGATTCTGAAATTCTGAAAATGCCCCCGGACCCCCCTAGTGTTGCTACGTTACAAACTAAGAGCACCGCTGCTACAATAAAATCTCGAGGAAACACTGATGACATATGCTTGAATCATGATTGTGACTTGTTATTTGCTCACTTCCACAGAGTGGTGCTCCAGTGCACTCTGGTAGATCTCTATGGTTCCAACCATAACTTCCACTGTAAACAGACATCATGGACTGAATACAGGATCCTTCTCCTCAAATTTTTAGCAGTTAAGAGTTTCTGTACCAGCGTCCATTTCTTATTGAATAATTTCTGGATGTTTGAGGTCAGAGAACAACTCCATCCCACAACATGCACCTAGTTCATGGCCAGCGGTTGATCGGATGTTTCCACAGGTCTTTACTTTGACAGTTTCAATCTTTGTCCTGAAGTGCACGCTGGAGTGAATCTGAGGGGAAAATGTTTCTGTGGTTCAGAGGGGATACGGAAACAAAAACAAACATAGATTATATGTGACATCATAGGACATTTCAGAAGTCAGAATTGCTGGATGGGACCAGCTGCACATCGCTGTAAGGAGCCAGGGGCATAATCAGTGATGCAGGATTCAGGGAAGTCGTGACTGTGGCCCGCGCCAACAGGCAACTCGATTCTGACCCCGTAGCTTTGTGTTGCATCGGGACACTAGTTTGGAAGAGAGGCTGGGAATCTTGGGTGTATGTTGAGAAAGAAAATATGGCAAATTCATTCCATTTTTAAAAATTGGTCACATATAGCACAGAGCAGTGATTAAACATGTTCATGCCAAGGAAGACTTTGGCTGAACAACATGATTCAAAGGCCTTCTTGATGGTACCAGAGGACCAGACAGTATGTGCTTGAGTTGGCCCTAATTTTATACATTTTGCTCATATATTTTGGCTCGTTTTCTGTAAGAACATTCCAAGATGTACAACTCTGAAGGCTGTTATTGTTGGTCCAAATTACAATAAAGAAGGTTGACTAAAATGACGTGACTGTAAATTTATGATGACATTCTCAACAAGTAGACAAATGTATTTGTCTGATACCTGAGTTCATTTCACAGCTGCAACAACCATAAAAATCCTGGAATAACTCATAAAATGTAAAGTTCACTCTGATGTTTGAGTCAAAGGTTCCATGAAGACACTTAACGTTCAACGGATGAACTTTTCCAGATGTCATTACAGTCACAGCAATGTTTCTAGAGATAACATCCTCATACGTGACCGACTGTATAGATCCATTGCCAACATTTAACCGTTCACAAAACTACATAGCAACGTAAAAGCAATAGGTGTATTAGACCACCTGGATTGAAGTCCTGTTCTTGTTAAACCCAACCATCCGCCCTGACCTCCTCCAGATAGATTTTGTCAGTCATTATACTTCTTCACCTGACTTTCTAATTTTCTGTTATCTGCTGCACAACCTGTGCTGATGGTTTATGATTTCATACAACAATCTGTTTTCACCACTTGTGCCAGTCTGAATCGTTTTAAGGGTTAAAGAATCATCTGGAAACAGATCTGCTCAGCTTGTTCATATTTTTATTGGAGGCTCAACAGAACAATGTATCCGACCTTAACGATTCATCCGCAGACATTGCATGTTAATTATGTTTTAGCAATCTCTTCTAATGCTTCCCATTCAAGTTCCCTGAAGTCTACTCAACACATAATCCCCACTACACAAGAGTTTTCAAGGTCCAAATGACAAATGGCAGCATAATGATATCAAAACATAGCAGCACTGGAAGTTGTCATTCTATATCAGGTATGCACATATTTTGAAAAATTATCCAGGGATCAAGTTGAAATCCACATATGCCTGTATAAACAAGGCTGCTGTTGAAAATCCTCAACATGACCTACTGAGGCTTCACTTGGCCTGGTTGTGTTATCCATTGGCTCTGAAAACGTTATAATTGCAAGGGCCTGGGAGGGAAGAACGCCAAACTAAGCAACCTCATTCTTAAGAGAAAAAATAAAAACATTAACCAGGTTGCCTGGAAAGCCTGGAGTCAGACTTTAACACAGCAATGTGACTATATATGAATAAAGACATGGAGAATCAAAGGCCTGGTACAGATGGTCAGAAATTGCAACCATTAAGCTGTTTTCCCTGTGGCAGGCTCCTCTGGGAGAATAACATGAGGTAGTAATTGTAGCTCTAATAGTTGTGTACTGCATTCATTGAAACCTTGTCTTAAAAAATGTGAGAACAGTGAGAATAATTCAATGAATCTATTTGACCAAAAGTACCACCAGCAAATCCTGGGACTGCTTCCCAAAAGCTGAAATGATCTCTCCCCTGTTGGGTTAAGATCTGTTCTCAAGAATGAGAAGTCCTATTGTCCTGACTCATGTGACCCAATAATCAAATTTTGATTGCATAATAAGAGACCGTAACCCTTTCTGTTCAAAATCGTATTTGTTGTTCAATTATGGATTTTCTCTGGCTGTCCACAGTCTCCTGCCCAGTTACTTTTGACCTCCTCCTGGTGGATGCCATGACTGTTTTGATAATTCCGTTTTTCGTCTTGGGTCCTTGCAGTTTCACTGATTGAGTAAACCAGTGCAATCATTTTATCCAGGAGTTCTGCAGTGGTGAAGAGTTGGTTGTAAGTGCTGACTCCTTCTGTCATGAAGACTTTGGCTAGATGTTTCATTGTGGAATGTCACTGGTATTTCTGGTAGTAGCTCTTGAAATAGAAGTGTCCATTTTGTCTCAATTTTTGGTGGGAATCTTTTCATCCTCGCTAAATACCCATTGGCACGGTCCCCAGAGATAACATATCCTACTGAATGACACCTTAAATAACATTAAATTAAGTAAAATTAAAGATTCTTACTCTTCCTTCTAACAATCCATTGATTACTGTATAATCAAGTCATAACCCTTGTGTGTCACTGTCTTTTGTTTGTTCCCCGAATGCAGATAAATGTTACTCCAACCAAACCAGCCCCAGGAGCATCTCCTCGTCCCCTTCCTCCTCCGAAGTGCAGCCCAACTCCTCTCCCTCCTCGTCCTCCATCCTCCCTGTCAGCCAGATGATCGACAAAGTGAAAGATTACTGCTCCACACGCTCCGACAACTTCTACAAGAATATCATCATGTCTGACAGCTTTGCCCACAGCACCAGGTTCTAGAACTTAACTCAGTGTTCTGGGGCCAACCCTCTGTAGCTTCCTTCCAGGTTTTGGAACAGCCTCTAGATAACTCTAGAAAATGTCTTGACACCATCCTGCCGGCAGCTTCAGTGACGGAGGAGAATAGGGGAACTATGGGACCTGACTCGTTGCTTGGGAACTGCCCAAAAAGCTATTTAAGGCTTCTGTTTGTCATCCTGGAACTGCCGCCCAACATTCCAGAATTTTCCTGTTCTCGAACTACCCGTTAAATTCTGGAAGTCCAAAGTTTGACATTCTACATGTTTTGGAACTGTTCCCAACATTCTCGATCTCTCCGACAGTTTCTAATCTGCTGTGGAACTTCTGGACCTGCTCCAACCATTCTAGAATTCTCCTGAGCTTCCGCCACAAGGGAGGGCTCTAGAATTCCCCGTCCTACATTTCTTTTTAACTCTATAGGCTTCTGGAACTTCCCAACCACCACCATTCTAGAACCTTTGTGGTGTGACATGGACGTAGAACTTGTTCTGGAATGTCAGTTTTTTTTTTTTTTCAACCACTGTCTCCCTCCTGTCATCTAGGACGCCTGGATCCTTTCCGCCGTCCCTCCTCACCCCTGGAGCTTCGAATCAGACTCCCTTGTTTAATCTTAATGTGTTTAATCGTTTTTCCATCATGTTCATTTTTTGGCAGTCACAGCTGTTGTAGGAGCCCCAACTGATTCACAAAAACTCAAGATTTCTTACATATCTAGTTATCAGAATTCATGAAGAGCAGTTTGGTTTGTGTGATAAGATACTAATCAGTAGTTTTACTCAGTACAAGTGCAGCTACACTGATCAGCTAGAACATGTAACAGGTGAAGTCAGTAACATGGATCATCTTGTTTTAATGCAATGTTCAGCTGGGAAACCGTTGGTCCTAGAATTCATGTGGGTGTCACTTGACAAGGGTGTCACTCCTTGATGGCAGGATGACAGTAATGGCCCAAGGAACATGACAAAGAGGTTGAGGCCTCGACATGGCCTCCAAATTTCCCAAGATCCAAATCTGATCAGGTCCTAAAAGGGATGTGCCAGAACAAGTCCAAACCATGAAGGCCCCAATGTGGATCAAACTTTATTCTGACATGTCGAGGGATGGATACAGGACCTCTGGGGATGTCCTGTTCTGTCACGAGGGTGTTGGCAGCAGATCTGGGGCCATTGATTGTACTTCTTCTGGCACATCTTATTGATGCTCAATCATGTTGGGATCTGGGATATTTGGAGGCCAGGTCAAGGCATCAACCTCTTCGTCACATTCCTTGGGGCGCCACTGCCATCTGTGAATGCTGTTGCCATGAGTGGATGTACTTGGTCTTTACCTGCGTTTGAGTTAGACTGAAGAACATTGCATTGTATCCAGGCAATCAATGTTCTTCACTCCACCTGGTAGTCCTTTCTAGAACCTTCAAGACTAACCTTTAAGTCCTGTGTAGCTGATCGGTTAATGTACAGCATGTGGTAAAAATGCATGAACAGCTACGTGATTGAAACCAGAGCCAGCATCTTAATGCACTATCTTCGCTTTGTATAAAAGTGGCTGTTCATCAAGAAGAAGAAAACTGCCTTTTCATGCAAAATGTTCAAAAGGAAGCCTGTGAACTCCCTGCAATAAACTGGTAAAAACCCATAGATCATGTTAAGACAATCATGGACGAAGTCGCACATTATGGTATTCAAATCCAGGATTTCCTGGATACTTAGGGGCACCTGACAGCTGCAGGGTGGTCAGAGAGCATTGACGCGATTCTACTGTATCATATCAAATGACAGAATTGGCCGATGTGGCTGCCAGACTGTGGAACTGAGAGGAAATGAAAGGGAGCAGAGAGGGGAGGAAAGAGTAAACACAAGGTGAGAAGAAGAAAAAAAGTTCTGTTAGAAAAAAAAGTAAGCTGTTATGTCTTGGTGTTTTTTTAATACTGTGATGTTTGTTTAAACTGGCCATGTGCATGTGTGTGTGGAGCCATATCCTCTGTAAATATTGATGATCTATCTATTCTATGTGCCTTATTCTATAGTGTTATAATGTGTCCAGATGCTTTTGTTCATTCCTTCACGGGGTCCTGGAAGGGTCACCAGGACTGTACATACAAACCCAAACATACTTCAACTGCCCATGCAGTGCAGTCCCACAGTCTGCTCTCCTTTTCAACTCAGTGAGGAACAAGTCACGGTTAAAGGAAGGGCGGAAATCTTAGAAGGGATGAAACAGAACAGGAGAATAATGAGTCTTCTACTTGAAAGCTGCAGACCAGTCAATGAAGGTGCTCAAACATTGTCAATGGTCATAGGTTTTAAGGATAAAAAAGAAAAAAAACAAGCACTGAAGCTCAGCTCCCTGTGCTCGTCATGCAGAGTGTAATCCACAGCAACATTAATCCTGTTCAAGCTAGGAATCTGATTTTTGTTCAGTCTGTGTATAAATTGTTCTTATGACAGTATACAGAAGTCCTGGCAGGAGGAAATACTCATGGTGCAGCTCCTAGGAAGATATTATCAACGTAACTATCAGTTCAGTCAAATTACAAAAGGAAACATTTTGTCAAGCCGTGCACATAGTTTGGGTTTAGCCCAGCTGAGTTATAATAATGACCCATTATTGTGCTCCGTGCCTTGTTTGATAATGAATCCTTTAATATAAATTCAAGCCAGAAAGGATAGCGTGCCTCTTCATAAAATAATGAGGTTCCTCTATGGCCTTGTTCGTGTGGCCATCTTTCATATCAGCTCTTCAATTGCAACTCTGAAGGTCCAAACTTGAATTAATGTGCAAAAAACAGTTTCCCTCTTGGTTCATGTAGAGTATTCAGTCATCAGCAAAGAGGTTTGGAAGATGTTAGTGTCCCTTTAAGGCTGCAGCTCTGTTCAGTTGATACCATTTTAGATGTTTATTTGCCATGACTGAAACTGACTTGATGTGATGCTGCGGTAACTAAGGTTCTGTTTAGACTTCATTTGGATGGAAAAGTTCTGGTTTGTAAAAATCACCTGACTGTTGGTTGCACTGCCTCATTAAAAACTTTTAATTAAGCTTTGCTTTAGTGAATGGAAGATTTTCCCAGCTTCTGGTTCCAGCTCAAAGGAACCGTGGGTATCTTTCAGTCCAGTTCTTCCCAATAACATCCAGAAGTTTTAATGTCTCCAAGTCACGAGAATAAATGTGAGCAAAGTACATTTCTCAATGTTGCAACTTTACGTTTGTCAAGGTTGGATTTTCTCTTTCTCTATTGTCACGACGCTCTGCTTATGCAAAACAAAACACTTTGTTAGCGTTCAGAAAACGTAATGGTTTGGCTTAAAATACCTATTTTGGTCGCCACAGTGACAGATGGTGATGGTCCAACAGAAATGTCTGGAAATGTCATTAGATGTCCTTTGTTTTTGTAATAACGCCACCACAATCTCCTCCACCTCCTGCTGCAACAGGTGGGTAATCCTATAATGTGAATTGTGATTTGGTACAATTGTGAACCCCGGACGTATCTGTGATCTGCTGACATTAATGTCTAACTAACGTTATGATGCAGTGCTGTATCAACCATTTGATTTACTTCACCCTCGGGTCCAGTTTAAGGTGGTATGTTTGCTCTGTGCTGTGAGTCTTACTGATCTTCATTCTTATTTAAGAGTCCATTCTAGATTAAAAGCTCTGTTTCTGCTGTCTGTTGTATCCAACTGTTGTCGTCTGCCTTGTCCATGCGTGTATCTGGAGACTAGAATAGCGATACTTAATGCTGATTTACAACACATACAATTGGATTTTGAGTTCTCTGGGCCACTAGTGTCACAAAGGCTAGAAAAGCAGAGCTGAGTAAAATAATAACGGCTGAACTGGACCGCTTATTAGTGGCCATGAGGGAATGGAGAGGGCAGCTTAACGAGGGGGATGTATTTGTTCATTTTGCTAACAAGTGGGATGGCGTCCCAAAAAGGCAAAGTTATGAGAAAGTTTTTATTGAGTTAGTTGTCGTGAGTTTAGGAACAGTTGTTGGTTTCCAGAGGGAGTTCATCTAAAGGTCCAATCTGAAAGACAGTTCATTATTGAGTCTCATTCCCAACTTGTCAAACTGACGCTTTGGGTCGGTGGCCGGCCCGAGTTGGGAATGAGACTCATGATCAACTATCTTACAAATTGGACCTTTAAAGACAAAAATATATACATGTTGAGCTGAGCTGCAGCATACTGACTTAAGGACTGTTGAGGTTATGATAGTTAAAGATATCATTATCGCATATAATTAGTGCAATTATGATAAAGTTACCAGAAAGTCTTATTTATAAGTGCACAAGAGAAAACAACCCTCTGTTGTAATGTTCTCACTGTCAGGACTCATTTTATTCAATATTATTACCTCTGACCTTCGTGTCTCAAGTTGTTGATTCTTTGGATTTTTATGTTTTGGGATTTTCTGTCCGTCTCATTCTCGTTGTGAATGTGATATCTCAAGCAGGCCTTGAGGGGACTTTCCTCAAATTTGGCCCAAACGTCCATTTGGACTCAAGGGTGAAGTGATTAGAATTTATTGGTCGAAGGTCACTGTTTACTCAACCATCAATTCATAGGCTGATTGTGGCAACCTTTACACAAAAATCTCATAGGGTAAATTGGTAAATTGATGATATTTGATATCTGAAAGGTCAAAGGTCAACCTCACTGTGACATCATACATTTCTGCAAAAAACTTTTGAGGCCTGTCTTTAACACTACAGCTCAGAAACAGCAACCTGGTGCGCGGACGCATTCAACTCTGAGGCAGGAACTCTGGTTTCATCAGTACCAAATATAGGAAATATTAAAGATGATCATTTTTAAATAAATAAACAACTTAATTTAAGCTTTATTGAAGTTAAAATGGACAATCAACATAAGACTTTAACACTGATAGGACATACCATACATTTTCAAACCTTTTTACGTTATTATTCAAATTTCACAGTTAATAATAATAATTTCTGTGCATTTTAGACTTGAACTAACTAACTCCCGTCTGCTCAACACTTCATATCCATCCTCCAGTTTAAATTATTGTGTCTGTAAAGAGAATTAGTTTATAATCATTTTATGGTGTTGATGTGGTCATTTCAAATATTTAGTGAATGATTTCCAAAGTTCAGTGGATGTCAGGATATTAACTGACAAAGAAATCTTTAGATGTGTGTTTTGTGGCGTCTGTCTGTAACCTGACATGTTTACTGTGAGCTCTACTTAATTTATTTTCTGGATGTCCAGTTTCTCCGAGCCTGCAGCTGATCTCAGCCTCTCTTTGATTTAGATTCATCTCTTTTAAACCAGACGATCATCTGCACCGAGAAGACGAACACAGAGAAGCCTTCAGATGAGAGGTTCAGACTCTGGACTCATCAACTGTTGGCTAACCAGACCTTCATTGTCCACACGGAGCCAACATTGTTTTACACCAAAGCCTGACTGTGTAATGAAGCACGCATGGATCTGACAGTCAAGCCCACATTTCTCTTTTCTTTTTGCCCAATGTGGAGGAAGAATGTATTATTCAGCGTTGAGAAACAAATCCTCTGAGACTGAAGAAGATCCTTTGCTTCAGCTCCAGTGGTAGCGCTCGGCTATTCTGAGTCAGTCGCTGGCCGGGGTTCATCCTCAGGGTGGAAAACATAGTTCCTGTTTTTAATGTCTTCGCATCCTAATGTAGTCAATAAGCATTAAATATACAGTTCAAGATTAATTTGTGTCGAATGTCTCACATGTTCACCCGATGGCTTCCATCTTTGTTGTTGGCACTGGTGAACTCACAGATGTTTCAGACTACAGAGAGAACACAACAGACGACCAGCAGGAAAAAATTACATTAATAAATAAACCTCCATCATCTACAGTGTTTTAGTGTTATTTCCAATTTCCATACCCATTTTTTCTCAAAGGTGGAGATCAGACCATCTCCATCAGGCAAAGATAGTTAAAGGTGTGTTCCTTCAGCAAGATATCGATGTTTTAAACACCTCACAAATACATTCAGTGCTTCCCTTAAACAGCTGCTCGTTCTAGTTTTTAACAAACAGGAGGAATTGGTTCATTTGATGGGGACTATTTTCATCTGCGGTTTAATCCACATTTGGATGTTGTTGGCGTCTTGCAGCAGCACCATTCAACACAAGGTTTGCCTGTTTTGAGCTTTAAGCTTTGAGCACAGATGTGTTGATTTCATTTGGTTGAACTGTCTTTTTTATTTTGCGACAACTGTGATTGTTTCAAATAATCACTCTCACACACACTCAGATATTTAACGATAAAAAATGATACATTCACGATGCAACAACACCTTTTATGATTTATATCAGTATTAAAATGTGTCTCCTCTCCCTTTTTATAGCAGTTCCTTGTCAGCTCTACAGAAGCTAACATTACAGTTGCTGCCCACTGAAATAACCGAATGTGTCTATTTTAGATTGGGAAGCTAAACGCATGTGGTTCTGTGGTTGAACCTCAATAAACCTGTGTAATGTCACAGTGACAGCTGCATCGCTGAGAGCCACACGGGTTCACAAACGGTTGAAATCTGAGAAAAATCTTTGTTTATTCTCACTGAGTGTCTGAGTTTGATTACGTTGAATGGATCATCTTCTGACCCAAAAGACATTTTTCAGTCTGTTGCCTTTTGTGTTCTCTTCCAATTCATTTGAATATTTCTCAGTAACTGCACGTGTTGACGAGTATCATTAAAAAAACGTTATAATGAGGAATATAATTAATCATTTTTAGTATTTGGATTGTTTTAATTATCATTTCTCTGCATCATGCAGTGATGGTTCGTCTGTGATGTTATTCATTTGGAACAGTCCGACTTCACAGAGCTTCTCACACACGTGTCTGTTTCTGTTCAACATAGATCATGTTTTGGCCTAAAACATCTGGTTTTGTCATCACAAACACAGCTGGGAAACCCCCCAAAGTTTAGTAAAAAAAATGTCAGTGGTTTCACACTTAAGATGATAAAATCCTTCTTGAACAGTGATGTCTGGCAGCTGAAATGTTTTTTCTTTGTACCAACATCTCGTCAAAATGTCCCGTTGTGTTGCTACAAACCGCAGCAGGAAAATGTCTCAATATCTAATGAAAAACATCCAAAGAACCAGATACCTTGTTGGGACAATTTCCCAAAACCTCACTGAACATATCCAGTGGTTTCATGATTACAAATGTTGAAATGCCGTCCTGAACTGTGGTCTCTGGCTTGGTAGCTGTAATTTATTGGTTTTATCCCAGCATCTCATCAAATATATATAATCGATCCAATTGTTGGAAACGTGGCTGGACAATGTCCCAACATCTCCTGAGAAAACATTCAGTGGTTTCATGCTTACAAATGTTGAAACACAGTCTTGAACAGCGGTCTCTTGCTTGGCAGCACATATACATGTAATGTGACAATGAAATGACATGTATGAATTCAACCTATCAGTGATCTGCAGAACCAGCATTTTTTTCTGGTCACTGGAATCTAAATTCTCAGACTCAAACTTCAACACAGACGCCTCAACGCCACATGGAGTCTCCGCCAAACCTCCAGTCGACCTCCAGTAGGGAGTCGGTTGTAGTTTCACCTTTCGATCTCAACACCATCTTATCTGCACTTCATTAGCCAATCACAACATTGGGATTTCTCCTTAAGTATGTGGTGAAGTAGCTAATCCACTAATCTCTGGGTGAGAAATGTGAGAGGTCTGTTGTTATTCTGTATCTGCCAGGAGTCAAAGGAGGGAAAACCCAACACAACTCCCACATCATTTATCACACAGCGTATGGAGATACGGTGGTTTTATAAACACGCACACAAACCACACACCGCTCTGGTTTCACCGGTTTCACTCTCTTGCCGGCCTGACAGGGATCTGATTGCTGCTGTATCTGGATGAAGCCTGTGGTTTGGAAGCGGAGCAGCTGAACTGAACTGTGTCTGAGGATGAAGGAGGACCATTAGGGGGTCCTGAGGTGAAACTGCACTGCAGCCAGTGTTGGGCAAGTTACTTCCAAAATGTAATGTACGACTGATAACACTACTTGTGAATTACTTTCACCAAAACAAGCTCAGAAACTGGTTTACCCCTCGGGGTAGGGTGAAGCATGTAACAATCACTACTTCGCTGACGTATTGGCAGCTAACTAGCAGGCTAATACTACATTGTTATTGCCATTTGGTGCATGACGCTCAGGCTTGAATGCTGCTGCTGTGTTCCAGGTTTCATGAGATGCGAACGAAGGGAATCTGACAGATTGTTGTCACTTGACAACTTCCCAATTGACAGCAGACAAACAACACATTTAATAACCTACTGGCTTCCATTAGGCAGAAGCTAACATTAGCATTTGAGAGCTTCCTAGCTTACATTACATTTGATTCACATTATGTGAAATGATAGATGGGCTATAAAACAACACATTTGATAGCATTAGCGTTCAACCACTTCCAAGCTAACATAACTGTTTGATTACATCCAACAGTGAAACTGGATGGGGGGAGCTGACATGCAGCAAGGGGCCCAGACCGGCCTTGAACCCGGGACAGGACAAAGCCTCTGTACGCGGGACACCTGCTGTACCAACTGAGGTAATGAACGCCCCATCTGGCAGTCAAATTATAACAATTTGTCAGATTTACTACGTTTATACGACTTGAAACTTGGAACACAGCAGCATGACATCATCCCTGCACTCGAGCTTCCCACCCTGAGCCAGGGGAAAATAGCTGCCATGTAAATTTAGTCTGCTGATGACTGCTGATGAGGGTCGTGAAGAGTTGAATCATTTCATGGGGGGTTATTTCAACCGCTTCCCCTTGTAACTCTACTCTCACGGGAGAAGAGGCTCTTGACACTGAGGATTAGGGGTAAAACTTCGGGACTAGCCTTTGAATCTCTTTCATCACGCTTATCTTTAATCTGCACAACAAGCTTCACTGACATCTTAATGGCTTCACTCGTATCTTCATCGAAAACATTAAAAAGAAGCATCACTTTGACGAGGTGCTGTCTGATTACTGACACAATGCGCTCTTAATTTGAAAATGAACTAAGCGCTGAGCCGGAGAAGAACGCGTTGTTTGCCAGACAAGCTCAACTGTCATGATTTATTCACGAGATAAGCTGTTTCAGCGGTTACACCAGACTTCTGTGGTTTGGCAACAAACACACTCTGAATTCCCCTCATCCATCATCCTCTGAAACACATAAATAAACCCGTTTACATGACTGACAGAGCTGCTTCATACCACAGAGGACGCAGGTATGACACTCCACCAGGACCATGAAACTCTTGTCTTCTAGATCCAGTCTGTTTACAGTGATCAGATCTGATTAACGAAGCGGCTCGTCATCTTTCTGACATCAAACATTTTTAGAAAAAACATGGCTGAAAAATGGCTCTTTAAAATATCCAGTGGTTTCATGCTTACAGATGTCGAGACACAATCTTGAACAGTGGTCTCTGGCTGAAAGCTGTCATGTTTTGGCTTCATCTTAACATCTTGTAAAAGAATATCAGTTTGTTGCCACAGAAGCTTCTGAGAAATCCTCTAACATCTCCTAAAAAATTTATCCAGTGGTTTCATGCTTACAGAAGTTGAAAAGCTCTCTTGAACAGTGGTCTCTGGCCGACAGCTGTCATATTTTGGCTTTGTCCCGATACGTTTTGTCAGAAATATCTGGTTTTAATGCCACAAACACAGCCGAAAAATCTTGTTACACATCTCTTTAAAATATCCAGTGGTTTCATGCTTACAGATGTTGAGACACCATCTTGAACAGTGGTGTCTGGCTTGCAGCTTCTCCTCTCGAGGTAAAGTGAGGGTTGCTGTCACAGATTGAGAAAGCATTTCATTAGAACTCGTTACACTCAGTGCACAGTGCAGGATTTGTGATCGTATCCTGAGCGAAGAAACGGACGAGAGGAAATGTTGAAACTCGAGGAGGAACATTCTCCTCAACTTCACCTCCAGAACTTTAAACTGTGTTATTGTGTTCCGTTTCAAAAAACACAAATGATCATGAAGCAGCTGAAACATAATCAGCACTGCGTCCCAGGACGACCGAGAGTTAACTCATGTCTGTACGTTACACAGACCAGCAGCTTATTGAATAACAAGGAGTTTCCTTCCAGAGGGAAACGACTTCAACATGATGAACGGTTGGACCTGAAGCTAGAACCTGCACACGACCCTAAATCTATCATCTGTGGAAGCAATGTTATATTGTTGATGTGAAAACCTCATTCAGGCATGAAACTGCTTCCACCTCCTCAGACTCCTTCACTGCCAGTCTCTACCTGCCCACCAGATGTCCCTGTCACCTGCGCACCTGTTTCCACTTTCCCTCATCAGGCCTGCGCTCCACTTCCACTCAGTCCCTGTCGGTCTGTCGGTGTTGTTCTCTGCCGATCCATCCAGTCAGTCATTCTGTTTAAATCACAACCAGCTCTTGTTACTGAACAGACTCTCCTGTCAGCTGTTGTCTCACAGAAGCTACAATCATCCGTCAGATCTTCTGCGTTTATACGACTCGTCTGGAACACACATGAGGGAAATGGCCGGGGACTGAAAGGAGATTGGACTTTGACTTCAGATGAGGTGAGCTCACGTCCATCTGTCTGTCTGTCTGCTGGTTTCTGTCTGTCTGCTGGTTTCTGTCTGTCTGTCTGTCTGTCTGCTGGTTTCTGTCTGTCTGTCTGTCTGCTGGTTTCTGTCTGTCTGTGTGCTGGTTTCTGTCTGTCTGTGTGCTGGTTTCTGTCTGTTTCTGTCTGTCTGTGTGCTGGTTTCTGTCTGTCTGTGTGCTGGTTTCTGTCTGTCTGTCTGTCTGCTGGTTTCTGTGTGTCTGTCTGCTGGTTTCTGTCTGTCTGCTGGTTTCTGTGTGTCTGTCTGCTGGTTTCTGTGTGTCTGTCTGCTGGTTTCTGTCTGTCTGTCTGCTGGTTTCTGTCTGTCTGTCTGCTGGTTTCTGTCTGTGCTGGTTTCTGTCTGTGCTGGTTTCTGTCTGTCTGTGTGCTGGTTTCTGTCTGTCTGTCTGTCTGCTGGTTTCTGTCTGTCTGTCTGCTGGTTTCTGTCTGTCTGTCTGCTGGTTTCTGTCTGTGCTGGTTTCTGTGTGTCTGTGTGTTTACCTGCGTGCTGTCTGCACACCTGAGCTGTGGTGTTGTTAGTCTGCAGGTTGTTCAGGACTGTGTGAGTCTGTGCAGAAGCTGTTTGTTGTTTGGGATCGTTTCACTTCAGCTCCATTATGAGTCATTCATTCATTACTGATGCTTTCTGATGTAAACCAACTTTAATATATTTGACTCACTTTTCAATGTGTTAAAGCTTTGTAGTATTTACCTTTGTTGAGACGATATATTAGAGACCAAATATTCAAATAAACAGATAAACGAGTAAAAAAGAAAGCGGTTTGGAACAAGTCCTGTAATCAATAATAATCATAACGATGGAAAACTGTCTGATTTCATCCTTCAGTTCTCAGTTTAAAGGTCCAATTTGTAAAACAGTTGATTTTTGAGTCTGGTGTCAAACAATGAGCTGGAAATGAGACTTAATAATCAAGAAACCGCTGTTTTCAACACTGATAAGCGTGAAACCACTGAATGTTTTTACAGAGACGTGGGGAAGTTTTTCTAGCTGTGATTGTGGAAACAAAAGCAGGTGAGACGACTGCAAGCAAGAGACCACTGTTCAAGACTGTGTTTCAACATGTCAACACACGCATGAAACCACTGGACATTTTCAACCAGACACTGGGAGATTCTCCAGCCGTATATGTGGTATCAAAATGTATGACAAGATGTATCAGGACGAAGCTAAGAGCTAACAGCTAACAGCTACAATGTATCGGTACAAACCCGATACATGACAGCTAAAAACCAGAGACCGCTGTTCAAGAAGGCATTTCAACATTTGTTTGTTAGCGTGACACCACTGGATGCTTCTAACAAGTCGTCTTGTTATTATCCAGTTTGTGTCTGTGGTGACAAAACCTTTGTATTTTAGCACAGAATGTGTTTTTTGTGCCGTGTAAAGTTAAAATGTATCTGCCAACATGTATTCTGGGGATTCGGCCCTCTGACCCGACAGCTCAGTCAGCAGGCCCGTGTTATTGGTTCATCAGATAAACACATAAAACTTATGGATCTGTGTATGAAATTATCCACACACATTAATGTTTGAGGGCCGTGAAATTCAGAGAGATTTTGGGGAGAAATACCAGAACCGGAGGGCGCTGGGAGAAAACTGTGTTGGCAGGTCAGCGATTTCACTCCCGTATCAGATGAGACGAAGGCCAATAAAGACAGCTTAATTCTGGCATGCATGCTTCACACTGAGCCACACGTATGTGTGTGTGCTCACGGCCAGAATATATACAATATATAATGAACTGCAGGAATCTGGAGCAGGAACAAGATTTACTCTCAGATCGCCTCTCCTCCTCCTCCTCCTCCTCCTCCTCCTCCTCCTCCCATCATCACATATCACCGACTCATCTCCATTTCTCTTTGCCTCATTTGACGCTGATGAGAAACAGGCGCCGTCGGCTATCAGA
>OMLP01033320.1:0-22132 GCA_900302685.1 Spondyliosoma cantharus
TGTTAACCTTATGTGATTTATTGATTTTATTGCTTTTATTGTTTTACTAATTTTCTGCTTATTTTACTGTAAAGCACTTTGGTATGCCACTGGCTGTTTAAATGTGCTATATAAATAAAGTTGACATTGACATTGACATTGTCACAGCAAGTATGCTGACAGTAGCCTTTTGCGCAAATCAATGTTGTGCCGAAATACAGTCTAGAGCCGTTAGCAAAGCTGTAGACTTTGTAGTTGTAAGACTAAAGTTACAATAGCTACACAATACAGTGGTTTTGTATTGAGTCCTTAAACTTGGACATCAGTTAGGATTTTTGGTCTTCCTGTTCTCTCGTCTCAAAGTCATTGGGTTTTTTAGAATGAGTTTTATTGCTGAAAAAAAATCTGTGGTTCCCACAGGCTTAAGATATTTACACATTTTGTTCCACGACATAAAATACATGATTAAATGTCCCAGAACTAAATTATAAAGCATTTACGTGTCTTAAAAATAACGGTTGCTACCGAGTGGCTAAAGGAGACGACAGAAGATATCACAGATATTAAACATCGTCACAGCGAACACAGAGACTCATCTACTCGCTAATCTGTCTTTACAGGCCGACTTTAATTACAAACTGTTCTAACTCTAACTTTATAACTTGTACATTGATCATTTTATAGAAAAGGTATAGTAATTGTGTAATGAGTTGCTTAGTGGTGGTGACGTTTAAGTTATGTGACCGCATTGTAGTCTGTTTAGCCTAACATTAGCTTTTTACTGCTAGATTTAATTTACACTTCCAAATTTATAAAAGTGGTGTTTATCTGTGAAGATTATCTTGCTGAACAAAATGCGTAAGTATCACAAACTTGTTTGCGAGAGCTTATTTTCATCAATAATCTAAAATCCAATTAAAGAAATGCCATCCCATTTTTGACTAGGGGACCAGGGCAATGGCAAAAATACATCATTCCTTCACCACTCAATTACTTTACCATTGTGACATGATCATATCACCATCCAAGAGGCTGTTTGATAAAAATTGTAGGCATATACCTCAATCTATAATTTAACTAATGTATCTGTATAGCCCTGGTTCGTGTACGGGATCTTGGCTTTGCCCAGAAAAAATAGCTCACCGTGGATATGAGGTGACAGGAGCTGACAGAGTCGTTGACACCCATCCAGTGATGGAAGTCAGGATAGTCTCCTCTCTTCAGGTAGTACTGGTTGCCATTGAAGTTGGGTTTTTCATAGATCATGAAGCTGCCACTTTCCACCTGAATGGAGCTGCAGTGTTTGATGCAGCACATCAGGTCTGCACAGTAATCGCTGCACTCAAACTGGCACCCAGAGAAGTTCTTGTCCTCGTAGAAAATGATCTAGATGTGTAAATCGTAATGATTTTGTTTCAAATTAGATTTTTCATTTCATATATATATATATACATACATACAGAGAAAGAGCGATCTGCTGCAAACCTGATCAACACAAACAAATATATATTGTACATTTTTAATTTTTCTGCTTAATCCAGAAAACAGAAATTACTGGATAAAGAATTCAAAAGAAAAACCTGGAGGCCTGTTTGCACCCCCCACCCCCCACCCACTCTCCTGGGAGTGTGTGCTAGGAGCCATGATGTTTACCTTCCCCATGTTAGCCGCTTTGCCTGCTCCGTGCCTTGCCCTGTTTGATTCATCCAGCTCTTTGAAGACTCCCACCTGTCACATATATAGTGAATGTGAAATGCAGACTCTGCATGTGTCATTCATATTGTAATAGTCAGGAATCTTTGGCATTTGAGGCACTGTGTTATCCTGAAGAGATGTTTAGGAGTTATGTTATGTTATGTCAGGTGAGAGCTGACAGGTTGTATGGAGTTGGTGTGGTGTTGTGGCCAGAGGTTTTTGTATGATACAGTCCTGCACTCTTTGTCGTCACTGAATGGGTGGCGTTTGTGTACTGCTCCTGAAATGAGGCGATGTTTTTTTATTTTCTGGATTATTCTTATGGATGATTTCTGGCGTCATTGGAGTTCTTGGTATGGATGTTTGTTTTTTTTCACATCTTTAGCTTTGAGAAGAGGCTAACATTGTTTATTTCTTTCCCAATTGTGACATTAAAACTGTTTCCAAAGTTTAGATTTACATTACGGTGTTAATGTCACGTTACCACTTTGTCCTCTTTTGTCTGGTTTGAGAAATAATGTGTTATAAAATGATATAACTCCAGATAAAAATGCTATAGCAAAGAAAGTCTTTCTTTGACTATCCCAAATACATATCATTTGTAAGCTGTGTAGATATATTTTCACATTTGAATATTAATATACTGTTCAGTACAGCTGGGTACAAATTAGTATTTCTGACTCCTTTTTTGTCAGCAGCATGTTAGTTTCACCTTATATTATTTAGCATTAAAACTGTCTCCTACTGACCTCTGGTGGAGGGGTTGATTTCAGTCCAAATAAATACTCATACATGATCACTACACACTGCTTAAATGATCAATGATCCTTTTTGAAAGACACTCACAATTTATTATTTGTTAAAAATAATACTAAAACATATCTTACGTTTGATCATATTGATCATATCACATGGGGTCTATAGGTAAGTGGAGTGAAAATTCTATTTAAAACATTTTCCAGAGAAGTTTAAGGATTTCTCGTCATCAAAATATATCTTGATGAAGATCATGTGATGTGATCAAAAGCTCAGAAACAACTACTACAGGAAACTGAAAGGTCTAAAGATATACAGTTTATGTCAATGAAAAAAACAATGAGAGAGGGGCAGGCAGCTCTAAAATAGATAACGCTGGAGTCTCTTGTAACTGTCAGTGCTTGCAGTATTTTATTCAAACCTCTGATGAGAGTCAGGATGTCGGGCCATGACCCCATCACATCCTCATGGGGAAACATGCCCTCCAAACGCAGAGAGCAAGAACAAAACTGAATACACTTGAGCACTGACGCCATTTTATTCAGCGTGTGAAACAAGGCAAAGAAAAGACATTTCACAAGAACCATTCTTCTGTCTTTAGAGATCCATGAGTCGCCTGATGGAGCCGACCCTGGAGTTGTTTCCCCTCCAATCACTGAAACTATTGTACTGACCGGGCGTCAGGTAGTAGTGACGTCCCCTGTAGTTGGGCTGCTCGTATAGGAGCCAGTGGCCGTCCATCACGTTGCAGGAGTTGAAGTTGGAGAGACGGAAACGGTCCATAAGGTTGGGGCAGTCATCCGTCAGCTCCATCATCTCACCTCCCATGTCAAAATGCTCATACAGCCTCAACCTGAAGCTGCCACTATGCTGCAGAGGGCAGGAGGGTCAAAGGTCATATCTCAAAGTCAAATTGTCTTAGATGATGAAGCCATCCCATTTTTCACATGTTGTTCATAATTATGAATTGAAATGTCAGAGAGAATTAATCCTTATTAAATGTCCAGTGTGAAGGATTTAGGAGGATCTATCTGCAGAAATGGGATATAATATTCATAATTATGTTAATTATTTTTGTATAATCAACTGAAACTAAGAATTGTTTTGTCATCATTTCCTTAGAACAAGCCTTGTATATAACTCCTCTTCTACAGAGTCTGCTATTTTGCACTACCATGTTTCAATCAATGTGCAACTTCACCACTAGATGACATAAATACTACAAACTGGTCCTTTAACGCATATTTTATTTTTTTTAAGCAATATTTAGAAATTTTGGAAAATATGCTTATTTACTGGGTTTGGTTCAGAAGAATCATACAGCACATGTGTATTGTAAAGATAAAGCTGCCATGAGCAAATAGTTAGTTTAGCTTAGCATAAAGACTAGAAACAGGAAAGAACAGCTAGCCTGGCTCCATCCAAAGGTAACAAAATCTCTCTTCAAGCACCTTTAACATCTTCAATGCTTGCCTGCCAACTGGTCCCAATCTTGGAAAAATCTGGCACATATCCCCTCGTAAAAAGGGTAATTTTACTTCTGTTTTTACATTTGGGTTTGTTAACAAATTAAATACACAAGACATAACATGTTAATTAAGGACTGCTGAGCGATGATAAGCCAACCACCTGATCGCAGTAGCTTAGTTTTTTTACGGAACAAATATGATTCAATAAACTACTAAATTGAATAAGCGTGTTTTCTAAAATATGAATCCTCTTTAAGGCAATTTATTCAAATTTTAGAATACAAATTGCACTAAACTAAACTGCACTTAAAGCCAACTCTTGATACCTGGGAAGAAACTAAATCAGTAAAAATAAAGGTGTTTGGTTAAGGAGTTATGTTACAAAAGCATGTTCCATTTCAGGGAGAGGCGGCTTAAATATTGCATAAATGAAGCGGTCAATCCATTTTATTATCAATGTATGGGCAAATGAGGAGAAGAAGCAATAATTACGGCTTGACCTTTGTCTGTCACAAAGCTTGAAGGCAACACGCTACACAATTAAGAGGTTCACTAATGCGATGTGACATCATTTGAATCATTTGAAAAAAACACAGGCAATCCAGTAACTCCAAATATAAATAAAGGTATCAAACGAGGGAGGAAATAACGAATAGCATTTATTGTAGCAGCTAAATCTTTAGAGATCAGTCAGAGATTATTGATATATCCATTATAGCTTATTAATATTTTAAAAAAAAAATTTTAATATCTGATATCTATCTTTCTATTTCATATTTGGAGTGCCTGATTTTCTCTGGTTTTTGGAGGACTCTTTTCCCATTTGAGCACCCAAGACAATTTTTATCTACACTGTGTTACATAGAGCAGGGGTTCCCAACCACTGGGCCATGGACTGGTACCAGGTCTTGGGTCTTTCAGTGAAAACCCAAGAGGATCTAAGGAAGCTGATGTAACTGCCATTTATGTGCTGCATTGTGCATATACTTTACTTAACAATTCAATATTTAAAGCAGATTTACTTGTCTCAACAGAACAGGCTCAGGGCTCACACTGATGGTGAGTTATGTTTTGATTTTCATGTGTATTGTACAGTAGTTTGGACTGCATTATGATTTCACTATGCTTCATATATGTACACATGACACACACACACACACACACACACACACACACCCCACTCCAGAATAATTATAGCTCACGTCTGAATGGCTGGGAACCCCTGACTCCTTTTTCATTATCTGGATCATGCTGACAAAGATATAAATGAGTATGTTACCTTACAGAGGGCCTTACCATGGGGATCATGCGGCAGGACCTGACACAGTCATTCAGGCCAGTCATGCCTATGTAGTCGGAGTAGTCCCCTCTCTTCATGAAGTATTGGTTTCCCATGAAGCCGGGACGGTCGTAGATCATGAACATGCCACTCTCCACCCGGATGGAGCGGCAGCGATCAAACATGGAGTGCAGGTCGGCGCAGTCACTCATGCACTCATAGTGACGGCCTCCAAAGTTTCTGTCCTCGTAGAAGATAATCTGATGTAGAGGGATAAATCAGCATGTCACATTCATCTTATTTCACTTGTTTAACCACCATGTTTTACATACAGCCTGTGCTGCTTGTTCTTCATTTGCATGTAAAACTGGACACAAACCTTTCCCATGATGGCTGCTGTTTTTGGTCAAACAACTTCTTGTTTTTGGCCACCAAAGGATAAATCCATCTTTATATACATTACCCTGTGGGAGTAGATGCTGCCATGTGCGTTGTTATTCAAATGAGGCCTGGTGTCAGCACAAACTCTACAGGAGTCTTCCCACTCCTGTTTGTCATGTCCTCTGTTAGAGTTAACTGTCACTGCACAGCTTCTAGCAAGAGCCACAGTATGGACAGGCGCTGGAACAGTCAATGCTGAGCTCTTTTACCCATCTTCTGTTTGTTTGGAATGGGATTGATTCAGTGCATTCATACACTATGTAAGAAACTGAAAATATTTTGTAAACATAGGCAGGTAAGTATATGAATAAATAACCATGAACATTTCAACAGTTTCAAAATATGTTCTATAATTTAGTTAGTAATGGATGAATGATATGTTAAATTACCCCACTATCACGCTCTCCTCTCAGTCTGTAGGAGTGGATCTAACAGACTAAAGTAGCAGTACTGCTGTAAAAGACTAAAATACTGTAGAATTCTACTTAAAATGACTTATTTGAATGTCCTAGAATTTGGATCTGATAAACTAGAAATGTTCATTCTGAGATTCCGAAGATCTCATTCATAATCAGATTTAAAGATTTAAAAAGGAATCAGTGTGGGAAACAGTGGCTTTGTTATATTAATACTGCTTTGTACAGATGGATTTTTTTCTTTTTTTTTGGCCCCAAATGTTTACCAAGATATGTATTCAAAAGCACAGAGAAAATAGTTGAGAATAAATTCATTTATTTAGTTATTTAAAACAATATCATATTGATAGGCCAGGTCAATCCCTTTATCATGGCCGAATGAAACATCCCACTTCCTATTGTACCATAAGACACATTACTTTATCAACATTACCAGTTTCCAAGAATACATGTCTTTTAGAGGAGGAAGTTTATGAAGTTATGAAGATGAAATTGAAATGCAAATAAAATCAACAGAACTGAGTGAGATTACTGATTAAAAATCTGTGATTCTGCGGAAGGACCCAGTGGTGGCGCAGGTGGCCCCCCAGTCGCTGAACTTGCGGTACTCTCCAGGCCTCATGAAGTACTGGCGGCCGCGGTAGTTGGAGTGCTCGTAGAGGGTCCAGTAGCCCTCCATGACGTTGCAGGAGTAGATGTCACGGCTGCGGAAATGATCTTGCACTGAATCGCAGTCGTCGCTGAACTCCATCATCTGACCCTGGAAGTTGGGGCGCTCGTAGATGCGTATGCGGTAGGGGCCCTCGCTGGTCTGAAGAGAGACAGCCAAGGGAAATACAAAATTAGAACAGGAAGTGCAAGGAGCTCCTTCACTACATTTGTGACAGGCGTTTCTATAATGAGGATGCTCAAATCATATGAGATTATCCTCCGTTCTTTTGCGTAAGATTTACATTTAAATTTGGAATTTCAAGTTTGTTCATTATTGTTTGCCTTATGCACACAAAAATACAAAAAAAGGGCAACAACATAAAAACATGGAACAAGTTCCCAGAAGGAAAACATTATTTTCATGCATTGGCAAACTCTTACAGAACATATCTAAATCATCATATAACTTTGGCATTGTAACTGTCTAAAGAGCTTGTACAAAACATGGTCTGCAAGTCCACACCCCAGACCAAAGCAAAGAATTTAGTCAAATATTTACTCACATAAGAGAAAGTACGACAGGAGCGGATGGTGTCGTTGTAGCCCATCCAGCGCTGGTAGTCTGGGTACTCTCCTCTGGTCAGAACGTACTGGTAGCCGGTGTAGTTGGGCTTCTCATACAGCACCCAGCAGCCACTCTCCACCTTGATGGAGTTGCAGCGGCTGAAGTGGGGATGCATGTCAGGGCAGTCGGTGTCGCACTCATAGGAGCGACCCTGGAAGTTTCTGTCCTCATAAAATGTGATCTGATGCAGAGGAGAAGGCTCAGTTAGACCTTCCTGTACATGAGATTCTTCAACATAAAGCCAGTAAAAGAAGTCAGAGACTGTTTTAACTGTGGGTGAGTCACTACCAGTCTCAGTCCACTTCATGTGGCAGCCTTTCCCTCAGAAATAAACAGGGAAATAACTACACAGTAACTTGTTAATGCTGCTGCCTTTTCCAAAGATCTGAATGTTTTTGAGGACACTTTAGCCACAAGAATGTCCTGCGTTGCACTTTTAGAATGAAAGCTTTGCCCATACTTGCTACCAGGTTTAAGAGGACCATTCTTGACATAAAACACAATGACGCCGTCTTACCTTACTACTCATCCTGTAAAGCGTGCTGGAGTCAGTTACCTACAAAAAACTGGAGGTCCCACAAGGCCAGATGAGAGCCACGCTATATAAACCTCAATCAAAGGGTTGGCAGATCCTACTTTGGCTGTTTTTTCAATGAGCAGGGATTTAACGCTCTGGCATTGCTGCCAAGAGTCTTGATCCTGGGCATAGAGCGAAAATCCCTGAATCATCAACGCAAAAGTCCTACCAGGCAAATTACTGACCCACTGTGCCCTCTTTATTGATATGGACATCAGAGAGACGTTTGATCCACTAATCCATCATCAAGTGGATTAATCTTTTCATGCAGAATGTCAGAGGTCATCACAAAACAACACGGCCTTTAACCATTTGTAGAATCTGTAAGAGTGGAAATGAACAAATCCTGAACAAATAATATTTGTGTTGTCAGTGATGCATCATTATCATTAATGATCTAGACTTGGCTGCACCAGCCTATCAATAAAATCATTAAAGTGTTTGAATGGACACAACTTCCTAAGTTTTAACTAACAAGTAGTTGGTTCACGCTACTCAAAGAAATGTGTTAGCTCCTAAATACTTTAGTCATGTGTTAATCGGTTGCTAGGAAACTGTTAACTGTATCTGTCCAATGAGGATCAGTCAACTTTGTAAACAGGAATCACTGCATGACAGGCTTGTTTTAGAGGTTTAAAAGATATATCTTTTGTAATTGTAAGTTTTTATTTTATCTATGTCTGAATACACAGATAAATGCAGAGTAATAGAGTTAGTCAGTAGAGTTCATATAGGTAAGAATAAGAGGGAAATATATCATTAAACTAATCTGACAAGTTATTGGCAAAACATTTTAATAATTTGAGGTATGGTGTTATATTCTTTTTAAATGTATTTTAAATCTTGTAGAATGTCAAATATTTAGCCGACTAAACAACACTGATAAAATAAAGAGCTAAATTATTGAGAACCAAACATCAAAAACAATGCTCAAATGCGTTGAAATATGAAAAAAAGATTCCTGCATGGTGAAAATATGCAAAGCAACAGAATAAATCTTCAATACTACATCTAAGATTTAAAAATGTTTCCCCTTCATAATCACCAATGTTTTGATTAATAAGTTCAGTTTAATTACATATTTTGTTCCAAGTCACTGGAACAGATCACAATTACATTTGTTTTGGAATTTAACAACATGTACCAAGTCACATATAACTAGTAACTCCCCAATGCTGATAGTTATTAAAGAGTAAGGTTATAACACAGTTCTCAAGCTTTAGGTCAATTATGTTACCCATACTGTGTATTAGGATATATATGGATATAGATATACAGTATATGTACATATACTGTAGAGACATCATAAGGACAAAACTACACTGCAGGAAGCTCGACTGGAGGGTGACCTCAGTCCTGCACAGACTCTTGTGAACCCTCGTAGTGCTCAGTTCTTCCCTCATGACCATCATTGCTGTCCTGAGAGAAGAGAAAAAGATGATGTCTGTTCAGATCCACATGGTGGCAGTAGAGGCCTTTCAAGAATGCTTTAAAACCAGTTGTAAAAAATGTCCTCTTCTTTAAACCTGAGACAAGATGAAGAAGTATTTTTTCTAGTTCTGGTGTCCCATCACTTTGGGATTTCTGTTCTTCTGAAATATTCTGGATTTAAATAATGAAGACAAATCTTGCAGAAGTTCGATGCTGTGGCTACTCACACTCAGGAAGGAATGAGACGAGGAGGACGATGATGCCGATTGTACAGAGATTCGTCCAGGCGGGGCACGAGCCTTCACCCTCTCAGACAGCCATCTTTTCAACTTTAGACCTGTTGGTTATTTTAAGGATTTTAAATTAATTAAAATGTCTCCCGATCAACAATTTACTGTTGTTGGTACTTTAACAAAGTGTTAACACAATAAAGACAAGTGTTACAACAAGTAGAACAGTCTGGTGAATTCAGAAAAGGACATCGCTTTACTGTAATGCAGCCTTTAAGACCAGGAAAATACAATACTCAGGACATTTCACAACATCCAAAATCAAAGATGATATTTAGATGATGAATATTATAACTATATAATATCGATACATTGCACAGCCCTAATTCAGATACGATGACTTTACTTGAGTGTTTCCATTTTATGCCACTTTATACAGGTGCATCTTATAAATGTGAATATCATGGATTTGTTCATTTTTTCCAGAATTGAATTCAAAAAGTGAAACTTTAATATATTCTAGATTCATTACACATTGAGTGAGTTTTAATTTTGATTATTACGTCTTACAGCTCATGAATCCAGTCTATCAAAATACTACAATATTACATAAGACCAATCATAAAAAAAGGATTAATAACACAGGATTGTCGAACTTCTGAAAAGTATGTTCATTTATATTACACCCAATACTTGGTCAGGGCTCCTTTTGCATGAATCACTGCATCAATGACGCGTGGCATGGTGGCAATCTGCCTGTAGCACTGCTGAGGTGTTATTGAAACCACTTGGTCAGCAAACTGGTTTGGATGGTATGACTTTGTTTTGCTTGGCCCGCCAACTCGCCTGACCTGAACCCCACAGAGAATCTATGGGGTGTTGTCAAGAGGAAGATGAGTGACACCAGCCCCAACAATACAGATGAGCTGAAGGCCACTATCAAAGAAACCTGGGCTTCCATAACACCTCAGCAGAGCCACAGGATGATCGCTTCCATGCCACGCCGCATTGATGCAGTAATTCGTCAGTCTTTGGTAGAGGTATGCACCCTGAGAAAGAGTAGGCACTGATTGACTATTAAGGGTCACAGGTCAAAAAATGTGGCAACCACTGTGTTAGACAACACCAGATAACTGTCTTTAATATCTATACACACTTACTGTGCTTTTTGGAGTGGTACACAGCCCTGTAAGAGCTGAGCATGGCAAACGGATGGTAGGAGAGAGTGAAGGGATAGACGAT
This sequence comes from Spondyliosoma cantharus, assembly GCA_900302685.1. Taxonomy (NCBI): domain Eukaryota; kingdom Metazoa; phylum Chordata; class Actinopteri; order Spariformes; family Sparidae; genus Spondyliosoma; species Spondyliosoma cantharus. The sequence continues at coordinate 10,792 of OMLP01033320.1, forward strand.
TGTGCCCTGGGGTTAAAAATAGTAGAATTATTGTTATTAAGTGTACAATGAGGATGATGGCAGCAGCCTCTCCAGAAATGTGTAAAATAAGTGGACACATCAGCTCACTCACCAGAATAAAATATTGGCAGTGACATTTCTGCAAACCGGGGATATGTTGAGATTTGTAATATTAAAATGTCTACACTACCTGTCATGTTCACATTACATGTGTATGGCTTGACTTCTATATCAGTGGAAATAGCTACTAAACCAGTGGCCGCATTTCAAGACTATGTTTTATCATTGGTAAGTCTGAAACCATTGGATATTTTTTGACTGGAAGTCTTGATATCTACTGATATTTTTACACCACAACAAGATATTTCCCTAATCAGGTGTTTTTTGTGACTAATGGCTTGAACGCAATCGACAACTTTGAAAGTCGGCAGATTTTCCCACTACATGTGGGGTCACACACCACAAGATACTGAACCCCAAACTGCTCCTGATGTGCTGGTCGGCACCTTGCATGGCAGCACAAAAGCGTCTGCTAAATGCCCTGAATGTAAATGATCTGGGGCTTTTTGTGGGTGAGCTCCTAAGACCATCGGGGACAGCAGGATCAGGGCTAAAATCTTAGTACTGTAGTGTGACCTTTGCATTAACCTTACAAACAAACATTTAAACTTAAAAAAATGTAAAGTTGCAACATAGATAAATTTTACTTTCAACGTACTCACTGTCTGCAGAAATGTACACTGTGAACATCTTTACTGGTGACTGGGTTGGACACAAACTGTATATAGTGTGAAATATCAGCCGGACACTGGATACTGGTACCTTGGATTGTTGGTTGGGGTATGAAGCCGCTGGTTTACACCTGTACAGAGCCAAGATTTCCTCCACAGGGAGGCTATTCTAAAACAGGAAAATTGGGCAAAGGTTAATAATTAGCTAATCAGAAAACAACACTTCATAGTAGTTTCCCCATTACATTAAAGACATGATGCTACTTGTGTGAGGGAGCTCAAGGACAAGGATTTGTCATGTGCATGTTTGAACTTGACTTGCCCCTCTCTGTTTGAGTGATAGTGATTGAGTACATATGGGTACTCAGTTATCCAAAAATATAAGTTAAGTCATCAACTCACCCCCATGCTGATGGTTTCGCAGGGTGAAATTTCTTAATCCACAAGTTACATCAAAAAAACTTGTGTTCTCCGATTGATTTTACATTGATACATTATTCTCACCCTTTTTAAAGCAGGAATCTCTAAACTAAGAGTGTTACGGGTGACAAAACCTCACTCTACAAGGGGTAGAGCAGAAATGACCTAATTTTCATTTCAACCTCTCTGGAGGATCAAGATGTAATCAAAGATGCATGTATGTACAACAACACTCACCATAATGATCCCAGCAAAGGACGACAGGATCATAGCCTCCCGTTCTAAGCGGTTAGGGTACTGGGCACTTCCTGAGCTGCATGTGGCTCCACTGTGGTAAAAAGGAAAGTGGGAAAAAAAAGTTTTATACAGTAGCTTTCAGGAATCAGTGAACTGAAAGTTTCATGGCTAGTATCTCAATTTCAGTTATCACTGGTCGTCTCTCTCAGGGCAGGCCGTTAACCTGTATAAGGTTCTTGGCAAGAACTTTGCTAATTTTTGCCTTCACAAAATTAACAGGAAAGTACAGACACAACTGTAAAGCAGCATGGCTCATTATTATACTTTTCAGACCAAACAAAGGCCTATGATCCATGTCATTCTGGCCCAGTCTCAGCTGCTCACTTGTGCCAATGTGTTGTGATGTTTCTGATCATGTTTCACACAATTCCAGAAAGGATATAATTAATTGCCTGAAAGTGTGAATACTAAATACATGTCTATATTGTGGTGTCAAGAAGCCAGAAGGTGGACAGTGCTCACAAGTATAAGTGTACCATTAGAACTGTGTCGACAGGAGTTTTAGAGCTACTTACAAGTCTGCCGTTTGTTTCACAAGGAGATTACAGGTCCCAGTTTAGAAAGCTGCTCAGGGAAACTCTTGACCAATTCATTGACCATTGATTAAGTTCTTTACATTCCCAAAGCACAAATCCAAATTAAGGCGGATCAAGTACTCTTGCTTGAGGGAGTGCAAATGAACCATGAACACACGTTTGTATTGGCCACAGAAATGGGACAATTAATATCACTGATACTGGGCTTTAGGCTTGTTGCTTAATTTTTTTCTGTATCTTAGAGTTGTTCCTCGTGGTTTGTGTAGAATCTGTCTACATCTGTGTGAACTTGAGAATATTGCTATCGTTGTAAAGAAAACTCTTAGCAAATGCTGGCTTCAGAGAAACCCCCTCCACGTGGAGATTTTTGTCGGGATTGTCAATTATCTGAGCTCCATGGAAAAGAGCACTTATACCCTCCATCTAAACAAAGACATGGGTGAAAACACTGGATGAAAATAGACACTGCTTCTGGAACAGGAGAGGAAGAGGAAGAAGAAGCTGCATCTAAATGGAACCTAATATTCCACTAATAATCAGAATAAAAATGCCTCATGTAAGCGCCTCAATTGGAAGGGACTGATCTCATCTGGCCCAATCTGAATGAATTTTATAAGTATTTACCATAATAAGACAGAGGGGTGGACTTAATCTGTTCAGTGGGAAAATATTAGCATCCGTTAATCATGTAAATCTGATTTTTTCTCTTTGGTGGGATAAATCTATTCTTTCTGTGCATGTTTAAGAGGCATCAACATGCAAGCAAAACAGAAAATTTTTTGTTGGATATCTTCAAAGATTTAAGGATTTTTGAACGCCTCAATTGTCAGAAGGCCACGAAAAGAGCTGTTGAAGAGATAAATGAAGCTGGAAGTTTAAAATATGTGTCATATTAGCATCCTGAAAACACCAACATTTGACATGTATTTCATATTTGGAAATGTTAATTCAAGACTTTATGTAGAATTTGAAATTTACAACAGATAGTGAGTGCAACTTTGTAATAAAGACAAGATATATTCAATTAAAGTTTAAGGAGGAAAAAACCCACCTTTACTAATGCGAATTGGTCATTGTGCAAGGTTTGTCTGTTAGAGCAGACCTTAGACTAGACACCGTCAGAAGATTACAAAAGCTGCTGAAGATGGCAACGTTACAAAAGCGAGTAATGACCGCAAAATAGTTGATTCAATCTCCATCCGAGTCAACAGTTATTCATATTGGATCAAGTGTCTCTTTGCATCCTCTGGTATATGAATGCTTATGTTTACCCCCTTCAAATTAGGTGTCACTGATTGCTGTTTTATTGGGTTGTGGTTGTTTTCATGAGGCAGTCTTGTTTGAAAAATCAGGACATTTTATTACCTCTGCCATGGAGGTTATCTTTTCACCCATCTCCATCTGTATGTCGGTTGGTTTGTCAGCATGAAACCTTAATGGAGGGTGGTTCTTGTCCTTCCTTAATTTCTTAGGGAACAACACATGACTTTGATGGGAAAAATTAGGCGGATTAAGGTGGTGAGTACCTACGATTGAGCACAATCAAATGCAGATCTTAGATCTGGTGAGCTTTAACCTGCGGTCAGCATTATCGACGCTTGAGATAACTTCCTGTCTGTTTAGCAGTTAGCAATCCCCTCCCTCGTCTCTACATCGACACATGAATGTGAAACAGTTATCAACAGACAAATCAGCAGACAGGAGGACCCTGCAGAACCACCTCTTTATGGAGGTCTCTATCCTGATTGGACAGAGTGGGCAGGGATACCTCTTTTACTGCTGCGTGGCAGGTAGAGACATGGGTTAATGACCAAAACACTATTTAACACTTATTTCAGTTTAAAAAAATATATCACTTTCAGCAGCTTTAAAAATACAGTTAAGCAATTATGAGAAATTTAGAGTAATACAGGGCTATCAAATTTGATATTGGTTTAGAGTTGACTTTATTGGATTATTGGTCAAGTTATTACTCTAGTTTTATTATATATTCCAACTGAGATGAACGCATTTTATTACATTTAAGTGCATTATTGTCTTTTGAGATCTTAAGGAAATTATTAGTTCCAAATCCTTCTCAGCGTCTGAATTAAGCATATTCATTTTGTGCGTTTACCTATTTCACCTTATTTTATTTATTTTTTAATTTCCACTGGTTTGTCACACCATAACAAATTCTGCTTGTTCTAGCAAAAGTACCAAAATAATATCATAAGCTACAAACTCAGTCTTTAGTCTCCAAAAACACAAGCAGCTTACATGATGTCTCTGTCAAGTACATCCCGTCCCGCTTCTTTGTCCAACCACCAAAGGGCAACGCTAATGGCAAGGTCATAATGAGCCTGCACACAAATAAAACATTACATACCAAAACCACTCTGAAATACTTGCTGCAACAAGTTGATTTTTTTTTTTTTTAAAATATGTTACATGTGCTGCTCCTTAAGTGTGTGTCTTCCAACAACTAATAACATGCAGTCACACTGACCAGCTCTGCTTCAGATCGATTCTAAAGTTTTTACCAGGTCGTCCAGCATTGTGGAGGTCCCTTTCCCCTTTGGATCAAAAGAATTCTCTCTGAGTTTCTGCCCAATGTAATCACCACTGTTCAGATTAGAATAAAGAAAATCAGTAGCCATTTTAAAATATGCTTTAAAATGCTTTTAAAAGAACATCTGGGCTCTTAGCATCCACTTACATAAGGGCCTGAACATCTCTTTTCAGCTGCCTTGCCTCCATTCTCTGAATAAATTCCTTTCATGGAGGACTCCTGCAAAAACAACAGGAAACCATTGCAATATTTTCATACTTGTTATCTCATTACTAGGATGGTGAGTAGAAGTGGAATGTAATAAGGTGTTGATTTACTGCTCAGGATGCAGAGCGGCACAGTCAGGACTCGAATCTGACACTGTCAGGCCCACACGGAGGGCGACCAACAAAAGCAATAAGATAGCAGTACAGTAATTCCAGGTCACTTTAAAAATACACTCTGTAACTAACAGTAAAACAGCTGAGTTTAACAAATACAAAAGTGGATCCATTACTCCTGTGCAATAACATTTTAATGGGCAAACAAAAAACAATCAATGGAACATCTCAATCAAATTCAACATGAAAACATCTGTACTCACCACGCAAATCTATGACTGTTAAATGTTGAAAAGCAAAAACAGCTGACAGACCTTCAGTTTACATGATGATACAAACACATGGTAGGCTGCAGTCATGCTACACTGAATCTGGTTACCTTTCACAGCAATGCAGAATAGTGTTCTCAGGTGACCAGCCTGGACTGAATAATTTATGACCTTCCTCCTGTCAATATCTAAGACCAGTACCAACCACACATTACTGGGAAATAAGTGGAACTACAGATATAAGACCATTCAGATTGGTTTCAATGTTTGAAGTTTGAAAAAATGCAAATACTGCAGGGGTAGTTTGTTTCAACTAGTTTACACAATGTGCTTGTCAACAAACATGTGTGACGTTTCACTGTAAAGCCATAAAAAAAAATAAGAACTCACATTAACAATACTTTAAAAATGCAAGTGAAGAACAAAAAAAATAATAATCAGTCCACCAAAATGGATTTTTCCAACTCAGACTTGGTTACATTCTTCTGCTGCTTCTTCTTCTTCTCCTTAAACACTGGAGAGCGCAGAAACGAGCTGTCGGTGAATTTATCGCCACGCCTCATTTTGCTGTTGCAAAAGAAAAAAATACAATTTAGTTACCCACTGCTGTTTTCTGATAGAATAAATAATGATATAGGGTTGTGTCCAAAGATAAAAAAGGAATTCTAGTATTTTTTAAACACGCAAATATAAGGCCCACTTTTAGAAATACCAGAAACCTACTTTAAAAAGGTCCAGTGTGTAGCATTTAGTGGGATTTAGAGGCAAAAAAGCATTTTATTTTCAGAGCTGTGTCGACATAAGGGTATAATAACCTGAAACTAAGATCCACTGCATTTCTGTCATCTTAAAACGAGGCTTTTGAAAAGAGTGAGTTGGTCCTATTTTAATGAGTCCACCATGCTGCACCAACATGTTTCTACAGTAGCCCAGAATGAACAGACCAAACACTGACTCCAGAGATGGACTTTTGCATCTTAAGTGGCCACCATGCGGGTCGGCGAAGGGACTGGTGCTCAGTAGGTTGCAATCTGCAACCTCACCACTAGATGCCACCAAATCCTACACACTGGACCATTAATAGACAAGATGTCCTCACCTCCTGAGAGTTGGCTCCTTATAACTGACCACACCTTTACGTCTCCTGGTTCTTCCTTCATTTTCATTGTCTGGGGTTGCAATGATGTTGGTCCGTGATGTTAAGACCCCTGCTGTAACACAAATTCAATTAGAATTAAGCCTCTTTTAAAGCCTTATTTTATCATATCATCTCACTTCAGAAAGTAAGGCCTAATTCAGACTTGTATTACACTCAGTTTACAGCTCCCAGCTCAGAAGTAACAACCCTTACATTTTCATTTCTATCTGAAACAACTTGGCAGCACAATGCTGTTTAGGGCATCCTAACATAATAGGGCAGCCCTCTGAATGTTTGTGCATGTGTCTTTATTGGCCTATATGAAAGTGCCTGTTACACACTGACACCGAAACAATTATGTCAACCAGCGCTTACAAGAAAACGCGAAAAGCTTCCATTATAAGCTGTGTTTCCGACAGAATGACTGACCCACGGCACCAACTCAGCGCATCGGTATCTAACAAACTTTGAATGAGACAAAAAAAAAGCACTGGCTCTCCTCGCCCATTTCTTCCTCTCTCCATGTATGTGTCTGCCCTGTTGATTTTCCTTGTCGGAAGTCTGTTTTATAAAGTCGGCCTAAAAAAAACACAACTCCAGTCTGGTGGAAGTTCATCGTTAATCATGAAGCCTATCGAAACCAACACGGTACTGAATGACGATGCAACAACAAGGAGCACTTAAAGCTTGTACAAAACTACTGCGTGCATACATTAAATAAAGAGGTTGCATCACAATCAGCGCATTAACAGGAAGATGTAATACCACAGAACATTTCTGTCTCTCTCGGTTTCTCTGCAGAGAATGTGTGAATGTCAAGGGCAAGCGGGATAGAGCGAGAGCAGATTGTCAAACGCATTGTGGATGGTGTAGTTCTCTCAATTTTATTCACGTAGACCATCATTTGAAATAAGAATAACAAATTTAATTAGTTATCATGGCATAAAACCAATTATCCTAGACTAAAAATGACACAACTATCTGTCCTAAAATAAAAACTATATTAAAAAAAGAATAGAGAATTGTGACTACCTGAAAATTTTATACATTTAGTTTAAACACATTCCGTTTTAAATTTTCACCGCTGGGTTGCTCCGTTTTCCCCAGCAACCCCTGCACCACCACAGCCTGAACACACCACCCACACTCAGAATGAATAGGAAGACTGGTGTTTTTGCCACAACCCCTGATTTTGCCTGAATGAGGCCCAAAAGCTTATGTGCTCAAGCTATCTTGCAGGACAATGACAAAGTCACTGCAGATTAAAAACACTCAAGTGAAAAACTTAAATTAATGTGAAACTGCTGCAAGAGTTTGTATGTGTACGAAGGCAGTCACTTATAGATACTACACCTGGAGAAGCTTCATATGAGACAGCTACAGAATCCTCAATCACTGCCGTCCTGTGCGAGGTCTCCCTGCTGGAAGTAGCGAGAAATGAGCCATTCTCAGTGTCGGCAGTGCTGACATCTATGGCCTGCCATGGTGGCATCTCATCCACCAGCAGGTCTCCCAGATTCTGATGAAGTGCATCATCACTACTGTCCATCATGTGACTGTAGCCATGTGACATTTCAGAGGTCCTTGTGTGGTTTAACGAAACTTTGTCTCGAGTTTTCCGTCTATAGACAACAAACATCTCCCTTGGATTTCTGGTTTGTACAGATGTATGCAGTTTGGATGCATTTCTACACCACTTTGGATCCCACTCAATCTTGGACTCTGACTTGCTAGTTTGTGAATCAGATAAATGTTCAAAGCTGTCATCCTTTTCATTGATGTCAGAACGTGACTCAACCACTTCCAAATCATCGAATAGTGCTTTATTTCCGTCAGGTACGTCAATGTGGTCCCCAAGGTTACACTCTTCATCTTCGGATCTTAATCCTTTGTTGCTACGGCTACTTTCTTTCTTTGTCCTGCCTTTTAAACGATCAACACACTCCTCCCTCTGCATGAGTTTCTTCTTACTGGATCGAATCTTTTCCTCTCTCCTGGCTTTTTTCGGTTTCTGAAACGCTGGTCCTGAAGTGCAGCCTTGGTCCCGCAGTTCATCATCATTATCAATGCTACCCAAATCACCTTGAGGGGTTCCTAAATCCTGAGAGGCCAGCCAAGAACGCTTAGCAGAGCATTGTGTTTTATTGACAAAGAGTCCATTACTGTGCCTCTGAGGATTGGATTCTGAATGTTGCTGAATGACACAGTCCATGTCACACAGTCCTACTGTTGACAGTTCTTCTGCCTCACAGTTGGAGGTTCCTGTAGAAGGCACCAAGTTGTGCTCAACGGCACCCACTTCTGGTGATGCACTGTTTGATGAGGTGCAATTGCTGGTCGGTGAGATAACAAAAGTCTTCCTGCAGTTTGATGTCTGGCTCCCCCCAGAAATTGCTGCAGTCTTCATTTTTCTCTGTAGATTTGTGTCCACATCTTCTTCCACCTCATTGCAGACCTGTTCCAACTGGGACTGGCTGCTCTCACTTTCATGCAGTGGTAAAGGCAAAAAGTCAAATGTTTTCCTGGTAACTGAGGACACCCTCCTTCCTCTAGTCCTTGACCTCCTGCAGGTCATTTTGGACATTGCTTCTTCTGCAGTGTCTTTTTCTAGCAGTAATTTTTCACTTTCTCTGGCATTGGAGAAATTATTTTGAGGATCCTTGAAATAATCGTCCTTATCTGATGAGACAATGTCACAGGAATCTGCCTCACAGTTGGAGGTTCCTGTAGAAGGCACCAAGTTGTGCTCAACGGCACCCACTTCTGGTGATGCACTGTTTGATGAGGTGCAATTGCTGGTCACTGGGATAACAAAAGTCTTCCTGCATTTTGATTTCTGGCTCCCCCCAGAAATTGCTGCAGTCTTCATTTTTCTCTGTAGATTTGTGTCCACATCTTCTTCTTCCACTTCATTGCAGACCTGTTCCAACTGGGACTGAACGCTCTCACTTTCATGGAGTGGTAAAGGCAAAAAGTCAAATGTTTTCCTGGTAACTGAGGACACCCTCCTTCCTCTAGTCCTAGACCTCCTGCAGGTCATTCTGGACCTTGCTTCTTCTGCAGTGTCTTTTTCTAGCAGTAATTTTACACTTTCTCTGGCATTTGAGAAATTATGTTGAGGATCCTTGAAATAATCGTCCTTATCTGATGAGACAACGTCACAGGACTCTGTTTTTGATGTTGTCAGATCACAGGATTTGAATTTGTTCTTTTTCCTTTTCTGATGATTGCCTGCTTCAGACTTCAGCTTGGGAATGCGAGAGGTAATGACACTCCTACACTGTGTTTTGGGTGACTGAAGCTTAATAACCTCTTGGTCTCGAATATCCTCTAATGCATGGTCATCTGTCTGCCACAAAGTGTTGGTGGGAGCAATCTGATGGTCACTCAACCTAGAATCTGCAGGGTTCACTTGTGGATTTTCAGCCTCACTTGACCCACATGCTTGTTCCTTATTCCTCTTACCTTTCTGCTTGGCAGAGTGGCCTATTTTTTTGGCCTTGGTTTCCACAGTGACTATTTCAGTAGCATTTGGTAGAGTCATCTCCATTGTTGTATTCAGAAGCAAAGTCTTCTCTCGTTTGTTACCACATTCTGGTTCAGTTTCTAAAACTGAGCTACATGGAAGGTGAGCCTCTTTAGAAAGAGATGGCCCGGGGTTCTCACATGTGCGTTCAACTGAGGGGGTCTGACTGCTCTGGAGACAGAGGACTGGCTTCATATCAAACCCAGGTAATATCATTGACGACCTCTCTACTTCATCCCTAAGGCAGCTGGACGGACGGGATGTTCCTGACTGGAGAGATTGCATAGAATGACTTAAACGCTTTGCCTCAGCATCTCTGTTTCCTGTGGAAGAAAAACAAAACAAAACCAATTATTATTTCCAGGGAACTGAACATCAGTACAGGGCAGGGTAGTTAACGGCAAATAATGATGATAAACAACACCACTTCTAAAGCTCTCTACCTTTGCAAGTATCAGTGGAGTTTCTAGGTGTATTCTGGGTATTGATGACATTTGCAGAGATGTTTCCTTTGGGCAAGTCTGCTGCTACTTTTTGGAGGGGGAACAACAAAGCCCCTGAAATGTCTGGCTGAGGAGGGAACTCATCTGGAAGCCTAACAATGGGAGGGGATAGGAAAAGGGCAAGACAGAGAGAAGGAGAAGGTGTCATTCACAGCTGCCTAAACCAAAGAATCATTCTCAGTTCAAGATCAATCTGAATACACTGTTTGCTCACCTTCCTGCTACAATATTTTCTTTGTCGATGTCACCAGATACGGTCTTGTCTACCTCGCATAGTTTTGGAAGATCCTGTGGGGGATAAAAATAGTTGTAATCACAAATAATGTCTAGTATAATTTAATATTGCTAAGCATTATCAACTGCCATCGTTCACTCTTCTATCTGTGGATATCTTGGTTAGATATTAGTCTGAAACATAAATATTGGTTTCTTATAACAGTATAGAGCGGTGGTCCTCAACAGACGGCCCCCGGGCCACATCCGGCCTGCCGGCCTCCTTTTTGTGGCCCCAAAACTGTTATTCCTATGTGTTTTGTTGGGTCAGCACGTGTATACCGGGACTTGTCTCCATGCCAACGATACACAGACAGCTGGGTCACTGACTGCTGCGAGCGCAATTGTTAACTTTGTGTTAACAAGCGTGTTCACTGCTAAAAGAAAAGTGGACAGTGAAAATCGGCAATTCAAGAAGAATGACCCATGTGCTTGATATGCCAGGAGACTATAGCTGTGAGGAAGATTTCCAATTTGAAACGGCATTATGAGACAAAAGCATAGGAATTTTGAAGAGACGTTTCCTCAAAATTCAGAGGTAAGAACAACAAAAATAAATGCACTGAAATCGTCATATCAAGCTGCAAGCAGGATTCTTGTCACATCTATGACACAACAACAGAAAGCAACAGAGTGCTCACTTAGAGTGGTGTGGATTTTGGGTAAGCACAAGAAGCCATTCTCAGATGCAGAAATAATAAAATAATGCATGACTGAAGTGATGGACACAATGTTTGAAGGCAAACAGAAAGAGGAAATATTCAACTATGTATTTTA
>OMLP01033322.1:9984-24505 GCA_900302685.1 Spondyliosoma cantharus
AAAAAAAAAAAAAAAAAAAAAAAAAAAAGCCAGGAGGACAGAAGAGTGAGACGAAGAAGGCAGACGGCGAGGGAGGTAGTGAGACATATAAAGATGGATCAAGCACCCACTGAAGTAGAGATGGAGAGAGTGATTGAAAGGGAGGAGGTGTGGAAAAGCAGCCATGATTAGATGGATTCTACTGGACCATGAGATTGATGACTCTGCTTCAGAGCGTAAGGGAGGGCGAGGAGGGGAAGAGATAGTAGAAATAAGGAGGGAGGGGGGGGGTTGAGAAATAACAGAAAAGTCCTGATGAAAAGAAGCGTCGCGCCCCGCAAGACAAAATCTGGAGTGTGATGAAAAAGAAGAGCCGGGTTTATCTTTAAAATGGAGCACGGGCTGCATCTCTGCACATTTCAGTATCTCTAATAGGATCTATACCACTTCTTCTTTTCTTTTTTTTTGTTCCGTTTTGATCAGTTATGCATGATGGAAAAAATATACTTCCCGAGAAGAAGAAGAATAGACGTGCTGCCACATCAGAGGGAGATTACGTCTGATCTGTTTGTAAAGAAGGATTAGGTTCAGTTTGGCTGTCGGACACCAAAAGAATCCTGTGAATCGGTCACCCGTCAGTGCCTCTGAATGCAAAGCGATGTTTAGATACGGACAGTGAATTCTCTTTTTTCCATATTTAGAGCTTAAATTCTTCCCCTGATGGTCCGTCAGCGAGTCCAATTAGAGCCGCAGCTCTCCAAGTTCCACAGTAGCGCCTATCCGGCTAACGAAGGAGTCGCTCATTACAGAGTAAAATATGTAAAATCCACATGCCAAGTTCAGTTTGACATTGAGGTATGGGGAGGACGGGGAGGGAAGGAGCAGCTGGGGAGAACGAGAGGAAGCGGATATTAATCGTTCCCCATGAGAACGTTTCACTTTCACCTTCTCTGCCTTGATCCTCCTCCTCCTCCTCCTCCTCCTCCTCCACCTCCTCCTTTTCCTCTCAGACTGCCAGGAGTGGCTCTGATTTGCCGGCCTGTGTCTGGTCTAGGGGGGATAAGAGGGAGATAAACAGCGTTTGCAAACAGAAAGTAGTCAGGGCTGAGCCGGAGCAAGTCCAATAAATGGGGAGAGTTTGCTGGGATATTCACTTTCTTCACACCACAGAGCTCTTATCAGACGCAGTGATGGAGCGATAGGGTAACTGGCTGTGGCGCGGCAGACTGATGTTATGGGCTGTAATGAATGGGGAATAAAAAGTATTGTTAAATATGTCACACGCTTTATCATGAAAATAAAAGATGTTAGAAGTTACACCTCCAGTCAATATGCTTATCTCCCTGCAGCGGTTTCATTATGGAGTTATGATTCATGTCGCCACTGACACGGCCTGTTTTCTCATCTGTTTTTCAGATGCTGTCACAGAGAGCTGAACGCATCCTGCGAGCTGTGATGGGACACAGTAAGGCCGTAGACATGATAAGAACTCTCTGCTGCGCCCCTTTTCAATCACGGCACCAACAGTAGTCAGGGGAGGCGTCCATTATCTGAAATTAATGTCAGCTGCGTTGCGGAGGCAGCCTCAAGCTGCGCCGCCGGATCTGGGACAACTCATGGAGGCGTGGCCTCGATGTTTCCAATGCTGCTGCCACTGGTAACGACAGCCGAGTGACCAGCGATGCCTTCTAAGGTCTCCTGCTTATACTTGCTGACAGTGGTTTGCTGGGCCAGCGCTCTGTGGTACCTGAGTGTGTCCCGCCCCTCCACTTCCTACGTGGGCCAGCTGAATATCCCCATACGCAAAGCACCCAATGTGAACAAGAACTCCACCTTCAGTAACATCCGCACACGCTCGCTCAACCCGCACGACTTTGGCTACCTCATCAATGAGGCCAAGAAGTGCGAGGCGGAGCCTCCCTTCCTCGTCATCCTCATCAGCACCACCCACAAGGAATTCGACGCCCGTCAGGCCATCAGAGAGACATGGGGTGACGAGAGCACGTTTCCAGATGTGCGTGTGGTCACGCTCTTCTTGTTGGGCCGCAGCACCGACACTGTCCTCAACCAGATGGTGGAGCAGGAGAGTCAGATCTTCCATGACATCGTAGTGGAGGATTTTATCGACTCTTACCACAACCTGACGCTCAAGACGCTGATGGGCATGCGCTGGGTGGCCACATTTTGCGCAAAGGCTCAATATGTCCTCAAGACGGACAGTGACATCTTTGTCAACATGGAGAACCTCATCTACAACCTCCTGAAGCCCACCACCAAGCCCAGGAGGAGGTACTTCACCGGCTACGTCATCAACGGTGGGCCAATCAGAGACATGCGCAGCAAGTGGTACATGCCCAGGGATCTGTACCCAGAGAGCAAGTACCCGCCCTTCTGCTCCGGCACCGGATACATCTTCTCGGCAGACGTGGCCGAGCTCATATACAAGACCTCCTTACACACCAGGCTGCTGCACCTGGAGGACGTGTACGTCGGCGTGTGCCTGCGTAAGCTGGGCATCCACCCCTTCCAGAACAGCGGCTTCAACCACTGGAAGATGGCGTACAGCCTGTGTCGCTACCGCCGGGTGGTCACCGTGCACCAGATCTCCCCCGAGGAGATGCACCGCATCTGGAACGACATGACCAGCAAGAAACACCTGAAATGTTAGCAGGGCTATCGGAGAGAGTCGGGGAGGAAGTGAATGTCCTCCTGACGCCTGCTTCGCCATCAGTGGCAAATACTGTACAGCACGTAGCACCGAGCGGAAGGAACGCATCGACGAAGCATCTAGGACCGATCGCTTTGCCAGGAGTATCGACAGTGCAAGGCCAACGCAGACTCTTCTGTATTCAGCATCCGGTTTATGAGAGCTCCTCAGCTCAGACTCACAAAATTGGCACGTTGGAAAAGTGTTTTTTCCAAAAAATGTGCAAAATGTTCAGCCGGTTGGTTGTCATCGCCAGCAGCACTATGCTTTTTATAGGAAAATACAAGACAGGAAGTTAGGAGGCTCATTTCTACAAGACACAAACTGTCCCCAATTACTCAACTGCAGATTACATAAATGCCAACACATTTCTTTGAACCCAGACGTTCGCCTCTTGGGTTGATCACAGGCTCTAATTATGAATGTTCCTCATGTATTTTCAGTTGTTGTATTCTCTGAACAAGGTGTTAATGTTGGATGTAGTGTCTGGCACCGCGGCAGCTGTCGTCATCGTGAGGACCATTGGTGGGTTTACAGTGTAACGACTCATTTAAATAGGAACGTCATCGCGGGAGAGCAGCAGAATTGGTGCAGAATATTGATGAGCGGACGTGTTATTTTCTTTTCAGAAGCATATTTTCTTACAGTAGATCCACAGGTCTTTGTATCATGCAATGATGAAACATTTCTTCGTGAAGATATCGGCTGCTTGCATTCCCAAGTGAATGTTACTTCTGTTAATGTGTAATGTGCAGTTATTTGTGCAGTGCTGCGAGCAGGCTGCAGACTATTATATTTTCTATTACTTGAACACGGAGGAGAACAGATGTACTGTAAGAGCAGGACAAATATTACATTTTTGAGTGCTTTTCTTCTTTTCATTTACTTGAGATTAAATAAAGCGCTTTTATAAGACTTGATATTGTATTTATTACGGGAAACCATGTAAGGGTTTTTATTCTGCCCAATTTAATGCACCTAATCTCACCAGAGAAACTGAATTACGCTCCGAGGTGCTCCGGCCTGACTGTTGGAAAAACACGAGGCGGTAGAAATGAAAGCGCCTCATTAGGTCTGCCGTTCATTCAGCAGCAGCTGCGCTCAGGTTGAAGCAGGTCCCGGCGACGGCCGAAACGCCGAGCGCCGCTGAGATCTGCTCCTGGAAACAACTGTTCTTTTTCAGCGCGGTTGTTGGTGTGTGTGAGTGGCGAGCAGCCTGTGATTAAGTCAAATGTAGCATCTGCGTAATTGGCAGCTGAATGGCTGTTCTCAATCACAATGTCGTAACAAGAGGAAACGCTGAGGCAGGTGGATTTTTTCACGTTGAACTGCAGTGCAGAAGCTTATTTTGTTTTCCGTTTTCGGGTGGTGGTCAAAGGAGCGGCTGTGAACACTCCTCCTCCGGCCGTGCTATTGAAGAACAGACGCTAACAAAGCTTTGCTAATTCGATTATAAATAAACTTAATTTCCTATGGTTTTTTTCCTAATAAAAGGCCTCCATTATTCAGTCATTTGAAAGCTTTTATCATGAAGCTGTAAAAGACATCGTTCGGAGGTGGTGCGGGTTCCTTCAGCCCCGCTCCAGAGAAGGCCCGTCTTTGGCTCAACTTGCCGCCGCCAAAAACTGGTGATGGAAATGCAAATCAGCTCAGCGTGGCGACAAGCCCCAGTAGAGAACGTATTCATAGTGCCCCTTCGCTGACAACATTTATTTTGCTCGTTGTTCCCTCGCTCAGCTTCACTGTGCAGTTTTTCGACATTCGTTTTCCCGCCTCGCGCCTCCGCTTCACACGTGAACACACCAGCGGGACGTCTTGACATGACAACTTAATTTCAGAGCCAATCACGGTCCATTATGTTACATGTGAACTTAAAAAAACCTCCAATGGGGAAAAACAGTGAGAGTTGGAGCAGCACAACAAGACTACATTGAAGAAAGAGAGTTGAAGCTTTTTAGTGTTCAGTGACGTTCCGCTTTTTGAAATGAACAATGGCATGATTACATGTCTGGACTTCTCAGCAAGGGAGTAGGAGAAGGAGCCCTCTCACATCATGGTTATTCAGTTTGGAGTGCTTTTGAACCTGGACATATTTGAAGCAATTCAAGACAGAAACTAAGGTTTCAGTCCGGTTATTAACAGATGCTGACCTTCACTGTCTGGGTGATCAGTGAGGACAGACAGTCGGAAGCCTGCTTTATAAACACAATATCAAACGGGAGCATTATTAAAATTTGCCAGAAATGCTGCCTCTGGCAATAATAAACATAAGTTTGTCCTCTACAGGGACATTTAGTGGTCGTCAAAGCAGCTTCATTAGCCGTTTAATAACAGCATCATTGTTGGTGACTTATTGTACAGTGAGAGAGTTACAGTCAGCGACCAACCCTGAATTTCCAAAGTCACAGACATCACACACATGCTATATACCTTTCACCTCTCATCCTTTATATCAACCAGTGATTTTCTCGTTTCAGTCTGTCCCTGTCGTGTCTGTTTGTCCAACCGGACGGTGATTCTGCTCGGAAATCTTTCCCCCGCTTTGATGAAAACCGTCAAACACTCCAGTCGTTTCTCATTTTGATGCCTCCGAAGCGATCTAATAGTTTATTTCTTTAGGTGTGCGCGGCAAACAGCATCACAGTAATTAGGTTGCCGTAGCCTCTTGATGCCCACAGGTGTGCGAGTGTGTGCGTTTGGATTTGTGAACCCTTTGTTCCCGGGCGTCGTCATCATCATCATCATCATCATCCGAGGGGAGCAGCAGCAGCAGCAGCACTCCGGCGGGATTCGTCGGCGGGGAAATGAAAAATGTCTTCTGTTTTGTACTTGCAAAGATAAACATAAAACAAAAAAAAAAATGTGGGAAGCACTTGTGGCGAGGCTCTTCTCCTCAAACAGCTTTGCTCGGGAAAAAAAATCTTGTGGGAGCTTGTAGGCAGGAAAACCAAAAAAAACAACACACCGCCGCTGTTATGATTCCCTCATAATAAAGCTGTTCCCAGTCGGCGGCTTTGCGTCAAATACGTCTTTTTGATCAGCTGCTAGAACAGTTTTGCAAACTAGAATATAATTGAAACAGTTTTATTCCAGCGTATCGGTTTAGACTGTGTTTGGTTTATTGTGCATGAGCGAACCCGGCTCCCTCCGAACAGCCGCAGCATGTTATCACTTAATGACTTTATTTTCTTATAAATAAAACGTGCGAGCACGGCCTGCCCACCGGTGTACATGTGAAATAATTGTTACTCGCTGCTTCTTATCGTTGCTGTGTTTTGCATTCCTCTGATCGCCCCCTATGGCGTATGCAATTTGATACAATATGCTGAGTAATAGAAAGTCTGCTTTGTAATTGGCCAAACAGCCCAGTGGTGGAGCATTTAAAAGGCTAAAGCTTGGGGAAAATGAAAAGCGAGTGATTATTCCAGGGCTTGTGGTAAATGAACCTCATAACGAGCGAGGCGGAGTGCTAGACAATTGGGAACACTCCGATTTCAAAACAAAGCATCGGAAGGCAGCCCCGTGGAGCATTGGCTAGGAATAAAAAAACTATTAGGGGCACAGAGCAGACCTTGGTTTGGCATCGTTGTCTGGTTAGACGCTGCTGAAGCTGGAGGCTAATTTCTAAAGCAGCATAATCCGCTTCAGAGGAACAACTCGGGCAAAAGCAGAATTCTTTTAATCCTCGTGTGCATATTCATATTCTCGTGCATATTCTCCTCCTCGGCCTTTCAGTGAGCGTGACCTCCTCGCGACCTGTCCTTTGAGGCACGGAGGAGGATGTTTACGAGGAAAATAGCCGCGGAATAAATTGGCGGTGTGCAATCTGCCATCTGTGCGGGGCGCAGTTACACCAAGGTGAGAGAAAGAGGCTCATTGAGAGCAGCTGGGGAGCCGCCGCCGCACCATCTCCTTCCTCCAGGAGAGAGTGTCATCAGAGCGCAGCCTCCCTGAAATGACAATAACCACTCGACGTGCGAGTGGCTCGGCTTTGAACGTGGCCTGAAGCGACGCTTGATTCCCGGCTGTGATGGTTGGATGTGCAGTTCTGTGTGTGAGCATCATCAGTTAATCTGCCAGGTATCTTAACAATTAATCTTTTAGTTTCCAATACGTTAAGAAAATAATCGACAGTCTCGTCGATTGTGATGGAAAACACATTTTAAAAAGGAGAAACTTGCATTTAAGAGGCTCTTTGCTTGAAAAATCACTCAAAGGTTCCATATTCTGCTCATTTCCATTGCTGCAGCACCTCTATTCACCCTCCGCCTGTCTCTTTAAGACCCGCCATCCAAAAAGCCCAGTCTGCTCTTATTGGTCAGCTCTCACAGGCCCGAACAGGCACCGCCCATTGTGTTTTCTCGTCAGCTCTGCCTTGCCTTTCTAACCTCGGCCACACTGGTGGGCGGTGACTGTGTAGTTGTGACATCACAAACTGACAGAAGTAGTTGGCGACTGATTTTATTTCCATCGACGAATCATTGGAGAACACAGGCTCTGTAACTCTTCTTGGTAACCACCCCTCTCTGGAGATGGCTGAAGTTATATACAGTACCTGTCGTAGCCTCTTTAGCTTCTCTGCTTAAACTGTAGAAGAGGATAGAGAGCAAAGAAGAGCGCAACCATGCGGCTCTTGGAAAGTTAGTAAAACTGAGATGAGAAAACTTTGTTTTGTACATGAAATGGTGATTTTCCCTGAGCGCTCTGGCAACACAGTGTAAAACAGAGAGTCAAAAAAGAAAAAACAGCTAAAAGACATGAAATGCCCTTCCAGCAGCAGCTGCAGGGCTCATGGGGAGTTTTTGAAATAACTTGTACCAAAAATGTTCCTGTCTTGCTGGGCCTTGAATCTCCTGCCAGCGGAAATGATGAGTGGAGTGGGTGGGTGGGATGGTTACGGACCTTGTTTGCCTCCATGGCTGCGGATCCGTTCTCAGTTGTACTTGTTCATATCCAAGTTTCCTGCTGGCCTGGTTGACCACCCGGGTCAGGAGGCGATGGTACAGGTGAGTGACCTGCGCACCGTGGTCAAGGTGTGCTTGCTGGTACCCACGGTCCTCAATGTCGTGAAGGGAGAAAGCCGCTGTGTTGCCTTTTTCTACATTGATTCTTACCTTCCGTAAGAAGGTGTGTTCAGTGTCAGAAACAGTGGAAGGAAAAACGCAGTAAAGACTGTTTATCAGCATGCCATCTTTTCTTTAGTTTTTAAAAAGTTCTTCATTAGAATGCTACATTTCATGAAAACGACACAAATTTAAAACTAACGACTTGCAAACTGTTTGCCAAAATATGACAGTAATCCAGATCTTAATGCTCAGTTATGCAAACACAATTTCTACAGCAGTATAAAACCACAGTTATGGATCCCTACCACACAAAAATCCTTTTGAGGAAGCCGCTGAAATGTGTCCAATTAATTTGATAAACACTCAATAAACAGCGCCGTCAAACACACTGGTAACACTGTAATCATCAGCCAGCATGCTAACAGATTAGCTCGTCACGTGACCCCCCTCCTCGCTGGTCACCGTCCGTCCAGAGGCTCCCGTTGACAGACGGTCAGAGGTGTAAATCTGGGAGGCCCCATTTTTACTTCACTGGACTACATGTAGCAGCCATTAGTGTCACTGATTGTGGATCTGTTGTAATATGCTGAAAGCAGCCAGAGCAGCTGCCTGCTGGTAACTGATTGTCTTTGTCTGTGAGCATTAACATGTAATTTGATTTCAAGAGTTCTTGAATGTCTGGAGCAGAGACAAAGGCAGGCCGATGATAAAACTCTGCCAATATTCACATGGCTGGTTAATTCAAATAGCAATAGTCGATACATTACGTTGCACATCCAGCAGCAGGATCAATATTAGATGTTACATCTTAAAAATTCATTCTCAATGAGGTTAAACATGCTCACATTGAGTTTCACGTCCCTGCATGTCCACGCCGAAATTGAGGGCGTGTTTTTGTTTTTTTTTCCACCCCGGAGGAGGAAAGCATGTCGGTGAATCTGAAATTTCCCTGCTCCTCACTAAGACTCAAACGTGATGCAGTTCAGCGATCAAAAGCACAGAAGCTATTAATCTTCGTCCCGTCTGCCACGTTTTAAGCATTTGATAAATATACATCAAACGAAAGTCGATTTTTGGACGCCGGCTGCCTCTGAGAGTGAGCATTCAAATTTGTTTTGAAATTACTTCTTGGCAAAACAAATCAATGGCAGCGGGGCAGAATAAGCTCCGCGCTTGTGCATTCGCCTTTGCATGGCTGCATTAATGACGTACTTGTCGCTCGGTGCTTTATAGGCAATCACAGTCTGCGTGGCCCCTCGTCTTGCGGTCGCTCCGAGTGTGTCCGGCGGCAGGAAGTTAACCCCTGCCGCTGCTGCGTCGACTCCGATGTGTAAAACAAAACTTTAATATTGATATGTGGCATTAATATTGATATCCGTCCTTGTCAATGACAGCGTTTCAGCAGCATGAATTATTTTCTGTCATCCATAACGGATAGATGGGATTTAAATAGGAAGCATACATCAGGGTGTGAGGTAGGGGGCTTGACAGAGATAAGTGTGACAGCGACGATGAATTTGAATTGCGCGAGCGATAAATTAACTCTTAATGCCCTGGGACGGAAGCCGATCCCTCGGAGCCGACGGAGGCAGGGGGCTCAACATCACCTTCTTCTGAAAGCAGCAGGCTCATATTTATGACCAGCTGCGAGCTTCAGAGGAATATGCATATTTGCATGAGAGTGGATTCATAAATGCCTGATGGCAAGAAAATCATAGGATTCAGAGAGCAGGTAAAGGAACAAGGTACCCGTCACAGGCTCAATGTGTGTTTGGCGGCATTATTACCTGTCTATGGTTTGATGGTGTGCATTCTTTTCTTCCGCTTGCATTCAGGGTAATAGCAGTGCTCCCTCAGCCGGTCCAGAGGCGACTGAAGCTCAGCTGTTTACAGCGTCGTATAGTGAAGCGGCGCCTAAACATTTCTTCCCGACGTATAATCTCAAATCGAGATGTGTTCCTTTCAATTCACCTTAAAGTCTGCAGAGAGCGGCAGAGGCTGGACACTTTCAATCAATTTGTAAATTTGTCATCAACTTACTATTTCAACTGTTTAACCATTACTATTAACTGCCTGACTTCCGTCTAATCATTATTATATGTATTTTTTCTAATCAAATAATAATTGTGTCAGAATATGAATCAGGTACGTTAACACACTGGTGTATAAATATAGCTGCTGTGTGCACAGGCTGAGGTTTGTGATTCAAAATCTTTGGATCGACACAACATATGACACTCCAATATGCATAAGCTACATAACCTCGTTAAAAAATTAAAAAAAAACTTGTGATTGCAATCTTTTTATATTTATCCTCAAACTTTATATTTATCCTCAAACTCTAGAGATACATAATTTGGCCACTTTGCATTCATCTTTCAGCCAATGTGATACAAGGATACTAAATCCTTGTTGTCTTAATTAGAGCAGAGCAAATGAAGCTGTCAAGGCCTGAAGCTACATCATAAGATACTTCTGGGGAAAAAATTAATTAGTTATTGTTGCATATGCTCACACAGAATCAAAGTCTCTTCAAAACACACACTGTTTTTACAGCTCGGATTTAGTCTTCTTAACTTCATCCCAGGACAGAGAGCTACTTTAATTCACATCTATGTTTATTCTTTTTTAGCCAATTCTCCGATGTGAGATCAACAGATCTATTTTTATGAGGGTCTGAATTGGTCTCATGATAGCAAATCTATCTGTTAATCTCAGGATATTAAGCCTTATTATAACATATTTAGAGAGGGTTAGGGAGTTTATTTTTTTCATGTTTTCTGTAAACATGGAAACAAGGTTAAACACAGTTTTATTGCTCTGTTTACATGCTAACTTTTGATCGGCCATGTTTCAATGTTAATAATGTATGTCGTGATTACAAAATAACATAAATACTTAGAAAATCCTCATACCCTTGTTTTAATTAGCCTTTTTTTCCAAACTTTGAACCCCACAGTGAATGTGCTGTTGAAACAAATCGTTTGACACTTTTGGAAATGTCATTTTTCACATTTTTGTTAAGAATTTGATGAAAATATTGAAACACTGTCATGTCTGACATATTAGGTTGCACAAGAGACGACCAGCTTAGCGTAACGACTGAAAGCAGGGGTAAACGGAAGTTTTTAATGTAATTATTAAGCTTCAGAGGCTACATGTTTTCGACTGTCAACAGAACCAGGTTAACTTTTTCCCTTTGTTCAGTAGGCAGATCCTTTTTGCCGTCCAAAGTTGACATGTAGCTAACATGTAAAACCACCAATTGTCTTTAATTTAAAGTAAATCTTTAGAGGCAATATGTTTTTTAGCCGAAAACAGAAGCAGGTTAACTTTTATCTTGTTTTCACATGTTAATGCAAGGCTAAGCTAAAAAAAAAAAAAAATGCTGTCTTGCATCCGTAGAAACATGCAGCCAAACTCCAAATAAAACCACCAGTTTTGACATTTTTACATTTTATATTAAATATGTTCAAGTTTTGTACTTTAGTTAGTGAGAGAAATATTTGTTTTTAAACTTTAAACTTTTAAACCTTTTCCCCATTTTCAGTTTTCATGCTAGGCTAAGCTAACTGCCCATGTCTGTACACTTTTTAACCGACAGATTGAATAGTTTGAATTTATCTTTCTAATTCCCACCTAGAAAGTGAACCAAAAAATGTAGAAATATTCTTCTATGATATTTGATAACTACATTTAAAGTGTTCTACCTCCAGACTTCCTCGGTGCCCAGTGTAAACGCCTCTTGGTCTGTTTCACTGTCACTTTCACCTCGTGCATCACGTCTGCAAGAGAGAATTGAGCTCCCTTTGTCCACACGTTGAGTCTAAGACGCTATTGCAGTGTGCCTGTGGACTAAACATGGACTTTTTCACTCATTAACCGCGGTCCAGGACCTTTTGACGAGGACCTCTGGGGAGTTCATTGGCTCAGTCGGGTCGTAATTAATCTCTGTTAAAACCGCATCCGTCTCTTTCCATACCTGACCCGCACCTCACTCGCTATATTGCGCTTCAAAAGCAAAAACCTCTGGGAAGAGACTGCTGGGAGAAGGAGGAGAATTTAAAGACAGAAAAGTATAATGTATGAAGAGGAGATCGATGGCTGAAAAAGACTTATAATCTTACTCAGAAGAATAATGGCAGGCTATTCTCTCTTATCTCTCTCTTAAACTCCATACTAGTCCGCCTTTTGTCATTTTCTCCAATTGTTTTTTGCATTTCACTCCATGGCCCCATTTCTCCGTCTCCCATCGCCTTTCCCATCTCTTTGTGCCTCAGATAATCTAAGCCAGGCTTAAGCCTCCATCTACTCTATCTCCCTCCCCTCTCTCTTGCGGTTTCCCCCCCTGTCTGATTCCGTCCTCGCAGCGATGCCCGAGAAATCCTCAGCAGATGCCTGAGAGGCTGTTTGGCTGGCGCCGCGCTGTTGACAGACAACACGGCTTTAAATGTAGAAAACAACGCTATTTCGAGCAGCCTCTCGCAGAGATGGAATGCATGAATTTATAGACAGACAGCGCGAGAGGGGAAAAAAAAAAAAATCCCACAGACGTTTCCTTGTTTGACTTGTTTGACATTTTTCTCCGAACTTGTCAACACGGAGTGCTTTGTGAGAACAGCATGGAGGGAAATGCAAGCATTTTGTGCCTGTCATGGCGAGGGCTTTTGTCTCGAGACGCTACATATGCTGCACATGGATACGCATCAGTAAACAAGTTCCTATTGATCCGAGACTTGCAGCAGCCGTCTTACGCTTACTAATTGGTTATAGCGCTCAGCTTTCGCTATAAGTTGTTAAAGCAACAAAATGTAACGTGGATGAAGACAGTTGGTAGTTGAGTCTCATTCCCAGGTTGTCAAATACTGAGGCTTTGGGTTGGCGCCGACTTACAAGGTGGCCGTTTAAACCATATTGTTTATTATGTGGCTTATTATATATTATATCATTTTAACTAAAGTTTAATTAACAATACATTTACCATGTATGAATCATCAAGTGTAGCCCATTTATTCAAATAAAAATGTTTGAGATTGTAAGTTAAACCGCAATTTATTTGCCGTAAAACCAATTTTGCAGTCACGCATTAATTGCCAATGTGCTCATATCGTTGGAAACGTTTTGGCATTTGGAAAGAGAAATGTCATCCGATGTAATCTGGGGTTTCGCAGAATTGTTCCCATATCAGTGTTCCTGTCTCTTAATACATACGTAAAACAGCAGCAGCCAGATAGCATACGTATATGAGGTTTGATACCACGTTGCCGTAAATAATCCTTCCCTGCACAATTTCTTTAAATGCGGGTTGATCAAAGTTTGGACGTCTGTAAACTCACAATTTGGGAGACATTTTCTACCGTTAGCCTTTGTTTTCTCTTACAAACAAGTTCATCTTCCCTGTTCCTGAATTTAAACATGTCTGACAGTCTGGCTGTTCATGTTTCTTGCCCTGTTCGACCACTCTTTTTCTTCAGCAGTGTTATATATTCCCGAGATCATTCGTTATCGTAACCATCCGCTGCGAGGGAATCTCCACGCGATGCGACTTGTTTATCCTTGCGTGGCGTTGCGTCACCCTTCGCTCTGCCTGGCCTCCTGTAATCATCTCATTTCGCTCGTCAGTTTCTCCCTCTGCCGTCCCCCGACTGATAACCTTGCTCTCTTCGCAGTCCTTCCCATTTATCACACAAATCCGGTGCCGAGCGCGGATTTTTTGCGGCGGGAAAGAGACTGACAACGTGAAGCCTGCAAAGATGAAGAAACCCCGAGCGCTGTCAGGGCTAGCTTTACAGAAAATTCAATCAGACCTCAAGTGTCCGGGAGATTAATGGCCGCCATTATTCATACTTGACTGAAGGTGGTGCGTCTGTTGTTTATGTCAGTGTATGAATGTGTCTGCGTGGGTTGAGGAAGTAGATTATGTTGCCGCTACAGTGACAAAGTTTTTAGTGATAATCAAACACTCTGAGAAGTGGGGGGGGGAAAAATCTCAGCCGGCTGAAGGGAGGAAGGTCAACTCTTAACATTACATCGGTCTCTTGTCCCTCGCTCCTATCGCTTCCAATTTACTTAATACAGGAGAGCTGTTCTTCCTCCCCGCGCTCTGCAAGATAATCGACAATGAAATTAAGTGGCGGCGGGCCCGTGTCCGCGGGGGATTGTGGAGGATGTGACGGCTCAGGGCTGATGGGAGATAATCGCAGGACACAATAACCGTTACCATGAGAATCGCTCCCGGGCCTTTCTTTACGGTCATAATAACCGTAACCTTGTCTGGCACTGTAAGGTAAGTCAAATACATGGGCGCAAACATTTTGTTTGGACACGCGCGAGCACACCGAAAAGCTAATGGGTGCACACACTGGCAAACGCATCGGCTCCCTCGCACCAGACATGGGCTCACACGTGTGAATTATGTCACCGTCAGCTCAGAGTCCCCCCAACACACACGCACACACACACGCACGCACACACACTTGCAAGGAGCGTACACACACAATCATGACAAATCACCCTTTCCACTGGCTGTCCCACCTTAGGGGGTTGTTACAACAGTGTCAGCTCGGATGAGGAAAGAGGCACCTCACCGACATGGAATCACTGAACCCGGCGTCAGGCTTTTACTTTCATGTTACCAGGCTGCTTTATTTCTTTACGCTCTTTGAGGATTTTGTCGCAGGGGCTGCGGCAGAACAAAGTTTGTCACGGACGACTTTAATCAGGCTGGTTGATCTTTTTCCTTTTTCTTCTTCTTTTTTTTTTGTGGCTC
>OMLP01033322.1:24525-71527 GCA_900302685.1 Spondyliosoma cantharus
GGCTCGTCTGGTGTCATTCTGGGTGAGGAAGGAGCCGCTCATATGACGCGGTCTCATCTCCTGACATTGCATTTCGACCGTCTTGACGCGGCGAGCGAATTAGGATAGCAGCCGACACTCACTTCCAGCGTTTTCGCAAGTCCTTCCTCTTGTTAGCGTTCAGCCGGCTGACTAAACAAGCCAGAAGACCAGTGTCTGTCAGTACCGATTACTTATGCAAATAGGCACAGCACTGTAATTACACCCCGCCGACAGTATAAACACATGCACACGCCATGTTGCCAGTGTGAAGCCCACCCCTCCAAAGTAAAACGGCGTCATCTGTTTATAAACTATAATTGTTCGGAATAAAAAGGTTAGAAACGCTACACCACATCTCTGTTTCACACATAATAACAGTATTTAGTCTTGAAGAAATGAAGGTAATTATGTCTCAGTGCAGCCACCTGACCCACCATTCATCATTTAACACGGCTGAATATTTGATAAAAAATAATGATGTGACTGTGTAATGTGGAAGAATGTCGCCCACAGAGAATTTAAAACCAAGCTCAGTTCTACAGAGAGTTTTTCAGCTGATTGATTTTAGTTTTATGGTACCAAACCTTTGAGTTTGGTTCATTCCCACCACTTCTTTTAATCTGTCCAGACCACAGCAGGCTATCGGGCATAAAAGGGGCACGGGAGATAAGTTGTTAATGATGAGAATCCTAAATTGAAAGAAAATAAATTAAATAAAAAAGAGAAAGTTAAAATGATTAAATTTGGAGAGGAAAAAATGCAAACATTTGGCAAAAACAAAAGATATTTAACAAGTATGGTACTCAGTAGATCGCATATCTGACCAAAGTACTCACTCACAGATGCCACCCACCCAAATGTGACTCCCTCCCTAAGAAATGAACTGAAATGCCGAAAAATGCACATGCATAGTTAGAAGAAATCCTCGATCCGCCCTTTTAACTGGATCCACAACAGAGTTAATGGGGTCTATTCTGGGCCGTCACCCAACCACAGTCCAAGTTTTGTGGAAATCCGTTCTGTAGTTTTTGTGCAATCCTGCTCACAAACCAACCAACAAATGGACACTGGTGAAAAAATGACCATAACCCAAACCAAGGCAGCTGTTATAGTGAAAAAGCACTGAACCTGGGCTGAATAAACAGAAAAGGTGCGCTCAGTAATTCTTCTGCTCCCACTGTTTGTGTTTCTTAAAATCGGTCTTATATCTGCGGAAACCTGGCTAGTTAGCATTAGCGTTAGCAGGGACAATTCAAGTAAAGTTTGTATACTGTTCCAAGGAAGGATACGATAACTGTGAAAACTACATAAAAGGAGAGTAAAATATTGGTTTACATTCATCAAGTGGGCACAGACATCTTCAAAATAACGCTGATATTGTCAAATATCTGCTGATTCTATAAATAGCAACTGTTTGCTCACACAAATAGATGATTTTACAGTGTTGTCTATCTTGTTCCGCTGCCCACAAGTGACCAACAAATACATTTTTGCTGCTATTAAAGAAATATTTCTGTTTCGATTCAAAATTATGTTTACTTTTCAGTCTGTTCGATGATTTCTGGTTATTTTCCACCACCTCCCCCGGCCTCCATAAATAAAACTCCTACACAAGTCCAGAATCTGCGCTGAGGTCAGAATACATTTTGTTTCACTTTGAGGGTTCACAAGCCAAAGGGTTAGGAACCACTGGTCTAGTAACAGTATTTAAAAGTTAAATCCAGACGTGTAAAAAAGTTTAGCATTTTTTGACTCTACACTTTCTTTCATGACTCCAGAAACTGTCGAAGCCATCTGTCCCAGGAGGGAGACAGCAGGTGTTCTCTTGTTCCTTTCAGCTGCAGGTTTGAACATGTAGGTGGAAAAAGCAAATCGACCGTTAGTCAAAAACACAATAAGTACTGCAGCTGCATTGCATTCTGGTCTGCTGAGACCACTGTCGGATGAGAAATTGGTATTTCTGCCTCTGCTATGATGGATCTGCCCCTGTGGGATTGGTGATCGTCGGAGCAAAATGGAGCGTCGAAAGAGATCTCGCACTGGGACTGATGTTTATCTTTGTCAGCGTTTGAAATTAATGTTATTGGGGGTTTTTTTGTCCCCAGGAAATATCCTGTTGTTTTGTTTTAGATGAAGAACAATCCTGCAATAAAGTAGATCTAAAATGAAAAGAACAACATCAGTGGCTGTGATATGAATCTTGACATATAAACCTTGTGGAAATGATGTGTATACTAAGTTGCATTGCTTGGCATCAACAACATACACGAAACACTAACACATCGTCGGCGTATCAGTTCACAACGGTGCACATTTCTTATATTAATTAGATGAATGAATTTTGCAGGCTGACCTCATCATAAAAACAACATTTATGTGATCCATGAAAGCAGCTTATTACGATTAGGCTTACGTTTCTCTTCAGGCAGCGACCTCCAGTGGTTGTAGTAATTGTTAAGGTAGCAAAGGAGGAAGTCAGGTAAGTATATAAAGACTTAGACAACTTACAGACTCTGACGTTACTTGACATGACCAATCAAGCTTGTTCCTTATACCTTAAGCCAAACCAAGTTCCTTTAGTGCCTTGACCTAACTGTGTCCTTAGTAACCTTATGGACAGGAAGTGGGTATGTACTAGTCATTTGCTTTATGTCTACCTGCATCAGGAGTATTAAAGAGTAAGTGGGTATAGAAATATATAACAGGTGGTGTTAGTGCAGTCGTGTCTCTGCAGGAAACCACGACTGTCAGTTGGTATTTGTGCAAATTGCTTGTTTCATGTTCAAAGGCCTGGCCTCAGACTGATGTCTTAGTTTAGTCACACTTTTGAAATTAGGCTCTCACGGCTCACTCAGTGCGATATCGGAGCCGTGTAGCGCTCCTGGACTCAGTGAGCTGGGTGAGCATCAGCCAAGCTCACCAGTCGCTCAGCCGAGTATCACTGCAAGGTCAATCATTGCCTCGTTTACTGAGAAGCTATTTGCTAATCCGGCTAATGGGTCTGTTCAGAGACTGTATCTGGCTGAGAATTTGTACTCAGACAGCATCCTATTTAGACAGCAGCACATTAATGTTATCTTGGGTTATTTCAAGGGGATTGAACAAGGGGATTTCTCAGGGATGCTGAAATGAGAAATATCAGCTGGGTGCAGCAACAAATCACACGAGGTTACAGGAAGGTGCTTTCTGGTTCCCAGGAGCAACAGCTGCATCAACAATGAACGGCAAGCCATGATATAGTTTAATATGGCTGCCCACACACCACTTTTATTCATCCCAGTGGGGACATTTTCTTATCACCGGGGTCAGCAGAGCAAAGGCTCCAAAGAGCTCGTAACCTGCCGTATCTGGTTTAAAGACGACCTAGCATCACCCTACTTTTCTAATGAATTCAGAGATTAATGGCTGACTCCATGTGTGCTCACCCACTGAGCGGCATCCAAGGTCAAAAAGCTGCAGGATGTGGCTCAGCGTGAGATGTGGATCCGATCTGGTGCGAGTCCAGATTGGCTTTCATCCTCAGCCCGACGTCCAGTGCATTTCCACCGAGAGTGGTTCTGATTTAAACAAACAAATGTGAGTGACTCAGCCAGGCGGCGCGAATTGTACTCACAGATGCTGAATGACACAATAGCGAGGTTTACTTCTTTGCCCTAAAATGAGAGAAATACAAACCCATTATCCAAAATAACCACCTTGATTTTAACAGTCACACATCCCCGTTGTTTAGAAATAGTGAATTTGGGGTGACAAAGGTCTGCGCTTAATGCGAGCTGAGCTGCTTACACAGCGTCATGAAAAGCCGCCACAACTCGCCTGTGAGAAACTTAAATTACCACTTGAATGCTTCGGTAACAGATAGGATTACCCAAGGCCCGCCACAGCGCTCAGAACCTCAACAAAACTCAGGGGCTCTAATTTATATTTCAATTCTGCTGCTTCATAATTGTGATTTTTATCAGGCGTATCCACTGTTAAGAAAACCGTTGCAATCAGGATAAGGAGGATATTGAATTCCGTTTTTTTAATAGAGGCGTAATGTCGTTCATTCGTATGTTCTCGCATGTGCCACGGGCAGAATACTGGATGCTGCCTGTCACAATATCCGAAAGGTCACCTTGGAGGAGCAAAGTGATAAATATTGAATGAGGCACATCAAAGAATGGATCTACGTCCATGTGACCGTCTCCAAGAGAGCGCCGTCATATTTCAGTGTCACAAAGACCTCAAAGATGCATTTTCATGTAAAATAAGTTGTGAGGTGTGAGTGTGAATGCCAACTGTGGGAGGTTTTTCTAAGCCAGCGTAAAAAGTGCTTAAAGTGCTGGGCTAAAGTGATTTGGAAGAGCTGAAAAAAAATCAATAACCCATCACATGGCACTCATTTAAAATTGATTACATTACTATACACGAAAGATAAGCTAAAGATGGTTTACCTCACAATTAGACACAAGAAGACACATCTGCAGTAGCTTTGCTTTGCTCACTAACATGGTAAACCTTGTGTGTTTAATCCAAACGGAAACTGAAATGTAAAAATGCAACAGCTGTTTCACGGACAGCCCCGAGTCTCAGTCCTGAACATCGGCTACCAGTGGTCACGATTAGCAAGTACGCTTGGAAGTCGCGTTCGCTGTGAAAGTTACATTCGTCATTGTCTCAAGGAGACATTGTTGGTGACTTTTCTCCCTAGATTTAGCAACTTTTCAAACCCTCTTAGCAACTTTATGTCTTTAAAGCAACTAGCAACAAATTTGGCCACTTATTGGGACGTTTAGGGACACACAAAGAAATATATTCAAATGTGTTGTACTGTAATTAATAATAGACCGCTCCTGTCGTCAACTTTACTGCCACAAGACCGGACTCGTGTTTTCAACCATGTGAGCGTGTCCTGCTAATGATTGAGCTAACCAGCTTGCTAATTGATGACCAACTTGTTAGCTTGAAGTGTTGTATAACTTTGTATTGAATAAAGGAATCTTGGGGAGCCAGAAAATAAAGGTTCTCTGTAAGTTTCTTCTCATGATTCCCTGCGGATGATACATGGTGGCATATATCTTGTACTTTGCAATGGTGAACTGCAGCTAGTTCTTGCTAACGTGGCTAATATCCAGATATTCTGTGCTCTTAACTGGTACAGCAGACAAACAGCAGGAACTTCATATGTTCTAATGTTATGCTAACATTACTGGTGTAGCATCAATGTTGTTAACCTGCTAACTTTGAGAAGTCTTACTCTTAGTTTTTTAATTGGAATTTTATGTGCTGACAGATTGCTATAACCATGAGGCACGCAGCTGAAGAAAGTTTTGGAAATGCAAAGGCTGCCACATTCAAATCCACCTCAAGAAATGAATTTTATTTCCTTTTAGAGAGTTTTTTTATTTCCTAATTGTGAAAATGTCCATATAAATGCTATAATGACATTGTGGCAATGTGTTTTCTACCCTCCTGCTGCACATCCTCATTTCTTTTTCTTTTCGGAGATGGGAAACATCTACGATCTATGTTCAGTCCCGGTAGTTTGTGCTTAATCTGAATCCTTCCCACACTCATAATAATGAATATCAACAAATGTATTACAGGATCCTATTTCTAATTCGGGCCCTTGCTCTCTCTGTGGTCACAATTACACTGTTATTGGTACTGTAATAATGATTATGATAATGAAAAGTTTTAATGGTAATGACTGTCATCAGTAATGATGGAATTAGGCTCATGTTATATTGTAGCTCCTTTTCACTTCCCCTTGGGTTAATGATACATCTTCAAGTCTGGATTTATTTTACAATGACCGTTGTAATTTTAGTTTTATGGGACTGTCCATGTTTGAGCCCGCCAGAAAAAAAAGAGATGAAACCTCAGCTTTTTTTATTACTCCTCTTGCCTTCTTGGAAGATGGAGGGATCATATCAAAACCCCAGACACAGTTACATACGCTAATGTCACATTCATGATGGAATCATGCAGAAAAATAATCTCATAGGATAAAATTCGCTTTTGCAGCTATGTTAAATTCCAGTCCGTCCTTACCAGAAAAACAACCATAGATCATCTTTGAAAGCAGCTTATTGTGAGGCAGCGACCTCTAGTGGCCATAGGTGTTATTACAGCAGTGAAGGAGGAAGTCAGGTGAAGAAGTATAAAGGGCGACGATTCCACATAATGGAGGGATCAAACAAGCACAGGACTTTCATCTCGGACTTCACTGTTCATGTCCAGTGTGAAGACTATAGTCAGTGGTGAGTTATTGAACTTACTAGTCAAGTTATGTCACATACATACATAATGTAGATGAAGTTTTGTAAGTAATGTAGTTACTTTAATCTAGTTACAGCAACGTTTTCCTAACCCTAACCCAACTGTCACGGCCCAACGAAGGTCCAGTACGCTCGTGCTGGTCGTTGCAACAGTCCAAGTATGAGGATGTGTAGCGATTTCTTCTAATTTACATGTTAATCACTTTTTTATCCACCATATGTGAACGGATCGTAAGGTCGCGTGAAAAAGTAAACCTTCTTCACCTCTCTCGGTTGCTTATACAAGTTGTTTAAAGCTGCTGGACTGTGGGCTTCTTTGTTAACGACTTTGCAAAGGTTTTTCCGCGACCAACCACAAAATGTGACTTCATGCACATTATCCAGGGCCTCGTCTCGGTGCCTCAATCCACTCTGCTGACAGAGAGCAACAGTAGCCAACCCAAGCTTAGAAATGAGCCACAGAGCCCCTTTAAAATCTGTCGGTATGTACTGTCACCAGTGTGGATGTTTTGCATGTATTCAAGGTCAAGCAAGCATTTTCAGAATATAATTAACACCCCGAGTCAAGAGGACACTTCAACATACCTGCTGAACAAATGAAAAAAAAATCTTTTAGTACAAACCGTCTTTCGAATAAAGATTCAAACAGCAACACACACTTCCAGTCAGTCAAAGTCGCAGTAAAACCTGCAGCTGCTCCCTCAGATCAAACATGGACCTTTCTCTTCATGCTCCCTCTAACCTGAAGCCAAGTCTCATTTTAATCTCCTCTCTTCTCCTGAGTCTCTACCGCATTTAAATTCTGACTCCAAAACACCACTGCCCTAAGGCCAGCTATTGACAAGGTGAAAAAACAAGGGTCTCCTCTCCATCTTATTTACTACTCCTGCGGGCCAACCAATTTGCTGGCCATCCCTTCAGTGAGCTGTAATGGCTTCTTGACTGTCAGCACTTTAAATCCTTTGGAGAGGCCGCTGTCCGACACGCGGGGCGGAAAGACGGTGAAACAAATTATCCTCGTGGGAAATTAAGGGGAGATGTAATTATGAAAGGTGCACACAATAATGCGCGTGAATGCGCCAGATAAAGCTAATTTGAGTTTTCAGAGTTGAGCTCAATTAATTATTAGCATAGTTTTTAACATTTTATAAAGGAATTACTATGCAAGTAAACTCGAGGGAAATTATTATTTACAATGAACACCAGTCAAAATCTGAGCTCGGGAAAGAAGTAGCGTTACATTATTCTCTATGTTTGTCTGCGTTGTGTTTAGGTGAACACATACGAAGATCATACAGCCTGCTTATCACTCACACCCAGCGGAGACACATCAGCCGGCCCGCGGCGCCTGCTTTCATCAATCAGAATTGCATTGACATTACATGGCACAAAGTCAAACAGTGTCCTCTCGCTGAATGAATTGGCAGGAGGAGCCGTGAGATTAGATCGCATCTGAGGAATGCTAATCCACCTGGAGTCTGGGTTCTGGAGATGCCTTGATTAAAGACTCAATTTCCCAGAGGTCAGTGTGGTGCGATCACATATTACCGCTAACTGATGGAGTGTCTCTGACATCTGCACTCTGACGCCACGGCTGTCGCGAGCTGCGACGTCAACACACATTAGCGCGGAATAAGGAATCAGGCGGCCGCGTCAGATTAAATATTCCCCGCCAAGAATGTATTCAGTCACGGAGTTCTTAAGTAGCTGTGTTACGCTATCAAACTGCTTATTCGAGGTTTAGTTTATGTAAGTGAAAAAAGCAGAGGGAGAGACCTACAGCAGCTCTCAGCCATAAACGACTAAGTCCTGAAATGCTGCCATCCAGTATTATCTTCACGTAGCAGGAAGTCCTGCCATGCATTATCCCAACATGTGTCTCAGCAGAAGGCATTTCAGAGCAGCAGGTTTTAATGCGGTCCTGCCATACTATGCTGGTACTAGTACAGCACTCCTCTGTGTTTATTACAAGCATATCTTGTCATTTGAACGGCTGATTGACAGCTAGAAAAACAAAGTCCTGGTTTACTACTATATGGCTGCACCAGTGATTTTGCATGTACTAGGCTATTAAAACACAAACCACACATCCGTAACAGGGAGCTCCAAAGTGTGCCGTTCATTTTTAGTTGGATTTTCTACAGTACCTCCGCAGGCAGCATGTGATTTGTATTCATTTCTGCCGGGTGCTGAGAGAGAAACTCGCTTGATATATGTAATCCATCACAGTGACCGTTTTCTTGCCCTTGTTTTTCTGTCAAACTTATTTTATCATCATGCGGTAATGTTGCTGAAAGCAGAAGCCATTTTCTCTCATTTGGTGGTGTGTCCACGGAGCCTCAAGACTGAGAAAAGACAGTAAAGGTTATATACATCTACAAAAATCAATAAACAATCAGTATCATACAGACAGAATATAAAAAGACACCACAGCTTTATAAATTCCCATAAACTCCAATGAGTTTATAGAATAAATCGACGTGATGCATTGAAACCGAAGAGCACCCTTTAAACTCATTAGCTATTTTAGGCTAACTTGCGTCATGAAACTAGGCAACAAACTGATGTTAATCATCAGTATACTGAAATATTCTCTACAAGTAGCATTTTATCTAGCAAGCTAATGCTAACAAAGTCAGCTACCACACACTGGTGATATGAGAAAGTTAGCTTCAGCTCTGAGCTAACTGAAAAGGCTAGTTCTCAGTCGAGCTACAGGTTTGTTTGTTTCTTCGGGGGAAGCTCGCCGGAAAATAAACTTGTGCTAATACAAAAAAAAGGAAAACTAGGGTTGAAAAAATAAATGATAAATAAGAAGCCTAAGACAAGAGTAAAATAAGTTAAGGTGTGAAATAATTTTCTTTTTTTACCCATTGGATGTTAAAAGAAAAGTATAAATCTTATCTTTTTGTCTTTATATTCCAGATTAGATTGTATTTATTTAACTTGTAGTTTTATTAACCGAAGTATTCAGATATATTTTTGACCTGATAGCATTTTATCACATTTTGTAGCTTTCAAGGACACTGCCGTTCACATTTCAGTTATAACCACTTAAATAATTCAGCAGACAACCAGATCTTTTCCAGACGGACATGTTTGCTTTTTGTTTTTCTTCTGATTTTGACATCCAAACCGCATGAATATGCTACGATTTGGAAGTCAACTGTCAAGTATTAGATGTCCAAGTGTCCATGAAGGCACCACTATCCAAGTTAGTGTTTCAAAGTAGCCCCCGATTGGCTGATTCAGGAGGCAAGCCATGTTCAACCTGGGCAGAGGTCTAATCAGCTTATCTGAAAACACCTGATGGAGGTCTGCTGATCGTCGACTGACAGAACTGTGAGAAAACCACACAGGTAGGCTTAATGTATGATCTAACTTTCATTATAGGTACCTGGGAAAACTCTTTCATAACCAGGAATAACTTAACTGTAGTAAGGTGAAATACACATATTTCAACTCCCACACTTGCAGTATTTTAAAGGTTGCCTATTTGTGTGATGTATTTTCAGTAGCTGCCAGCAATACCCAGGTGCCCGTTGGGACTCTAAGCATGTAGCAGAGCTCATCTCATTCCTCGCATTCGCATAAATACCACACATGGCGCCGCTCAGCCGAGCACTTTGATAGTTTTATTTTGCTTCCACACAAAGCATAAAAAATAGGAGCATCCATACAGTATTACAGTTTCAATCCAATGACAGTGATAAACAAACACACATTCAGGAGCTGGGACAAGGAATACAGTGCATAAAGCGATTAAAGTGAATTATCCAGAAACAAGTATGTACAAAAAACACAGTGTGATATTATTTTGAATGGCTTTAGTTTGACATTTACTTTCTTGTTGATACCACGCTCCTGTTTGTGTGCTAAATGTGAAGCTACAGCCAGGAGGTCATTAGCTTAGCTTAGCATAAAGACCGGAGGCAAGGAGAAGCAGCACCGGTACAATATCATGTGATGAACACTGGTCCAAAAAGACCTTTTCCCATAAACTTTTTAGCGTCACAACCCTAAAAAACGATTAGTTTCACAGACAGAATTAGAGCCATTTGGTTCGATAACATTTGGAAAGTCTTGAAAAGCAGCGCGATGAATTTTAACTTAGTTTGAATTTAGCAGAAGGGTAAACCGAAAGTTTTAGCTTTATGAGCCACACAACTCGGATACTAGCCTTTAACAGCTAGCCTGGCGCTGTCCAAGTTAGCACCTCTAAAGTTCAATTTACATGTTTCATCCCATGTGTAAATGTTCATTGGTTAAATGATGTGCTACAACATGTTAAACAGTGTATTTGAGAGGTGCTGGACAGAGCTAGCTGTTTCTCCCTGCTTCCGGTCTTTATGCTAAGCTAATCACCTGCTAGCTCGCTCTAGCTTGATATTTGGCGTGTAAATATGAGTTATATGAATCTTCACAACTAAGTACTTTGTCAAAAACATTGATAAAATTATACAATATAAAAAAATGTAATTATTCTTATCACTCTGATATTTCCTATATTACAATAAGAGAACAGTACATCTGCGGAAGTTCTGCCATAACTTTGTCGTGTTTGGACATGAATAATATTAATAATATCCAGCATGGTATTGAAATCCTTTATGTCTATTGATTATTGTTTGTAAAACCAGCTTATAGGCACATTACCACTAAAGAAGGCACTGGTTTGGTGCCGTAGACTGGGGTGAGTAGTGGGGTACACTTGGCTCTAAATACCAGGCACTTTTTCAGATGTGGGAGACACTTTCCTGCTGCCTGGTGGCATGTCAACATGCTCTTGAGATACTGAGACAGACCCATTATCGACAACTGTCATCATAACAGACCTTAAAACACCCCATAAACGGCCTGTGTGACTCTCTTCATGACAGGACTCTACCCAAAAACAAGCATTGTTCAAGTATGGCACACTTCCAGGCCTCTCTCGATGTATAACGGTAACACTGCTGTCGTTACTCTTGGCTGCCTCGCTAATTGTGCTGTATCCCTGAGCGCTTAGCTGATTGGTGCTCCTGTGGTGACCAGCTTGTAGTACGCTCCCTTCAGGGCCATGAGCTGGTCGTGCGATCCCTTCTCGATCACGAAGCCCCTGGACATGACGGCGATGATGTCGGAGTTCTGGATGGTGGACAGGCGATGGGCGATGACGATGCAGGTCCGTCCCTCTCTGGCTTTGTCCAGGGCCGCCTGCACAGTCTGTCGAAGAAAACACACACGTGAAGCGGCTACCATGGACACACGCAGGCGGGAGCCATCATCAGTTCTCCCATGGCGCAGACACAATTATACCAATTTCACAATCATGCGTTGATTACTGTCATTAGAATGCTTCAGTGCACTGCGGAGGCCTCTTTGTCCTCAGCATGGTTCAGCCTTTTGAGCTGGAAAAGCTACAGCACAGGCCAACACACGACATTCATCTTAAAGAGGCTCTACCGGAGGGTTGACATGAACTGTGAGCCGCTGGTGATAATAATAGAGATGATGAATGATAATGATGTTAATGATAATAATAATTAACTGCATGCTTTCCTTGCTCTCCGCGCCCGGAGAATATCAAGCAGCTGCACAGTGCTGTCATGTGAGGTTTGTGGATTCAGCAAACGATGACGCTGCTGTTCGGGGTTTAATGAAGCGTACCTTCTCGCTCT
Organism: Spondyliosoma cantharus; assembly: GCA_900302685.1. Classification (NCBI taxonomy): domain Eukaryota; kingdom Metazoa; phylum Chordata; class Actinopteri; order Spariformes; family Sparidae; genus Spondyliosoma; species Spondyliosoma cantharus. The sequence continues at coordinate 36,470 of OMLP01033322.1, forward strand.
CCGTGTCCAGGGCCGAGGTCGCCTCGTCCAGGAGCAGGATCTTGGGGTCACGTATGATCGCCCTGGCGATGGCAATGCGCTGCTTCTGTCCGCGAGACAACTGAGAACCCTGGGCACCGACGTTTGTGTCGTATTTCTGAAACGGGAAACAAAGAAGATTTATATTAAATGTCCTAAATCTCCGCATTTGGACCATCACATCATATTTGTTGCGAAGTTTTAAAAATCCTTCCTGTCTTCTCTTTCTGTGTGAGGTCATAAAAAAATCAACAGGCAATAAAGACCTGGAATCAGTTTCCAATAAGCAGCAGGAACAAAATGTCACAAAGCCTCTTTCTTTGCCTCCATCACTTCTCCCACGGCTCTTTATTAATGAAACTTACCACAAGTTGTTCTCAGACTCTCCCTACACCTTAGACCCAACACATCCTCTTGAAGGCTAAATGTAGCTGCTAACAGGCCAATTTTAAGAGAAACTCCTAAAAATAAGAGGCGTGTCGGATCTGATTGGAGTGGAGCTACACTGACGAGTGCTGACACACTGCCAGGCTGATACATCAGCCGATATTAGCTTATTGCAGATATATCAGTTTCGGTGTACGTCAGCTGACTGGTATCAAGGAGAGTCTACAGAAATATCAAACGAGAAGAGTTTGTCCATCAGCGAGCACTGACAAGTTGATTTACTATACAGAAACACTGAGGAAAACAGAAAGTGATCCGGCTGTCTTTGAGACTTTGAGAGAAGAAAGAAGAAATGCAGACAAGACGAAAAAAAAGAGAAGATCAAGAAGTCTAGAAAAATAAATCCGGACTCTTGAGATCATATGTTTCCTGGCCTAAATTCAGCTTTTGCCATTTCAAAACTGTCTTTAATGTCTTGATTAATCTGATTTAAATGCTCGATTGTAAGTTTTTCTTCTCTATAATCAGAAGACGTAATATTCACTGGGTTTGCTTAAGGAAACAACTCTGATGGCGAGCGTAGATTGGACGAAAACTAAAAAATTCCAAAGCTGTCACAACCAATATCAGACCAGTGAATGCATTTCGGAGGCACACATACATCAGATGGCAGATTAGTCTATATTGATGAATATTTTATTTCGTTCACATTCCCTGACACAGGCCTGTCCCCTGTCTGAACCAATCACGGTTGACAGCGTTGCCCTCAGCAGATTTGGGAGAAGCTCTTAAGAGGTATGTCTCAGCTGGAACTTCAGGGGCATTTCTAGGAAGACCCTTGTCGTGAGATGAGATGCATTTTGAAGCGTCACGCTCACCTGCACACCTGCTTCGCATCCACACATCCAGCCCAGTGTGTGTTTGTACCAGCCTCCCTCCTACAACCATGATATGTTTGCCTGTCTTTCCGAACCCGGACGAACGAGAACCTCACCGCAACCTCCCCGCAAACAAAATGTCGACAGTACCTCAGGCAGCCCCATGACAAAGTCGTGGAGCTGGGCCTTCTTGGCGGCGGAGATGACGTCGTTCATGGCGATCTCGCGCAGGTTGTCGCCGTACTTGATGTTCTCCGCGATGCTGCAGTCGAACAGGATGGGCTCCTGGGACACGATGCCAATCTTGGAGCGCAGGTAGGGCACGTTGACAAGAGTCGAGTCATGGCCATCAATCAGCTGCAGGAAAGCAATTGATTTCACCATTAGTAGAAAGCAATGTGATGATCAAAGACTGGAAACACAATCCACTTAATGAGCTATCATAACACCATCTCCATGTCATTTCCCTCCTAACTACGCAGAGGTGATACTGTCCTATTTTAAATCTCAGACAGAGAATCAGGACGACGCGTTTCCAAACCACTTCCAACTCAATTAAGGCCATTTGAATCTTGGCAGGGATTCATCACTGGCACAAAGACAAACCTCCATCCTGGGTGGAGTGCCCTTTTTTTTTTTTTTTTTTTTAAATAAAGCACAAAGTCAGCATAAACGTCTGATTGATAAATGAAGCGAAGTCATGGAAGAGTCGGAAATGCTTCGATCACCGAGTACGCTAAATGTCCAGCAATTATTCTTTGACTTTGACAAATGACGGATTTTACTTTGTACAATGATGCTCAAGGTACAACTGATCCTTATGGGGAGCGTAGGCCGGAAGCAGACGATATAAATGACTTATTCATGTCAGAATGAGATATGTGACATTTGGATAAAGGTCAGCTGCTGCTGGGACAATATAAGGTTGGCTGTTTTTAAAGTCAGACCTCTCATTTGCTGGTGTCCTGAAGGAAATGTCCAAAAGAATGCACCTGAATCCAACTATCCACACTCAGACTGCAGGGCGAGATAAGCAGCCGACAGACAGGCCTGAAGACCAAAATAATAAAACGCCTATACATATTTCTGCATCATGATGTGGTCGGCATTTGGAAAAACCCCAACGTTGCTGCCAGGTAACACTCGAAGGTTGTATATAATTCTATGTGTCGTATTCAGCTTTAAGTCCTCCTCACCACTCTGCCCTGGTCTGGATCGTAAAACCTCTCCAGCAGCTGAACGCTGGTGCTCTTCCCGCAGCCGCTGCTGCCCACAAAGGCCAGCGTCTGACCGGGCTTCACCGACACATTCAGCCCATTCAGGACCTGGATGTCTGGCCTGGTGGGGTAGGTGAACTTACAGTCGATGAAGTCAATGTTCCCTTGGAAGTTATCCTGAAAACACAGCAGAGGGGGAGGGAAAAGTACAAAGGTTAGTGTCTGTTCCGTGGTGTGTTAGGGTGCCACCTCCTGTCCACAGAAGGGAGGTTTCAAGAGTTTCATTCAATGCTGACAATCTACTTAACAATTTCTTTCATTATTCAAGGGGACTTACATCTCTAATCTCTAATAACTGTGTGTACTTGTGTTATCCGGAATTTCTTTCTTCCTTTTGGATGTTCAAAATAAAAGAACTTCCCTCGTTTCCTCCTCCTTCCTTCCCTTTCTTTCATGACTCATATAAAATTAATAAGCCCAACAATAAAGGAATAAGAAATCAAGATCTGGATTCCCCCCCTGGATCGATCCTTTTTATACACTCGGCATGCCACCGCGCAGCATCACAGGCGCGCTCATACCCATTTATCTCCCTTGCCGCTGTAGACGCTGATCTGAGGGACACGGTCCAGCAGCTGGAAGAAACGTGCTGCTGAAATCTTGGCCTTGGCGTAGTCCGGTGTGTAGGAGGAGGCTCTGCCGAGGGCTGTGCCGCTGGTGACGATGGCTGAGATGACCCTGACACAGGAAACAACGTATGTAACATATCTGTCAATCCCTTTCTACCTCAACCGGCTCGCCACAGGGTTGGGTTCTCACTCTCTCCGGCTGCAATTGATTTGTTTTTTTATTTTAAACGGGCACTGTGTAGATTTGGAAAGAAAAATTCAAACTCTGAATTTTTAATAAACTGAATTATTTTTTCTTAACTGAATGAACAAGCTGTTCTCAGAGGAAAATAAGGTCCCCAGGACACCGTGTGGAGCTAGAAAAGGTGACGGGGTCCGCCACACATAAACAAAGTAAAACAATGAAATTGTGTTGTCCTTTAAGGTCAGTTTGTGTATTCAGTCATGAAAACAAAGAGTTTGATAATTTAGTTTGTTTAATTATAGAAGATCATCAATAAAGATCTTCTGATTCAAAGCTCCTCCCCTAAACTACACACTGCACCTTTAAAGTAAAAAAAAAGAAATCTATCCTAGTTGTTGATTCTGTTTATAGTTGACATTTCTATCAACACCTACTTCATGTTTTATTTTTTTTCTCTGTAAACCTCTCTTTATAGTAGTTTATATTAGAAGTGGCGGGGTCCGCCATTCTCACATGGCATTCAAATTGCCTTTACTAACATGAGTGTTTCATTTTACCTCGCTGTTCACTTACAGCTGTGTCACAGCCCTGTTAAGTGACCGCTAATGCTAATCCTGTGCCAAACCCATGCGTTTGGGTGCAAACCCTCCTGCCTACGAATTAAATATCCTGATTTGTGATGTAGTTTGATAAATTGAAAGCGATTTTCAGCCATGAGAAGTCAAAAATACAGAACCAGACTGACAGAGAGCTGTGCAGTGACACCACACTCCGCAGCCTCGTCCTCTCACCTGAACACCAAGCTGAAGTGGAGCCCCTCCTGTCGCACCAAGTAGCCTCCAAACCTGTAGGAGGCCGAGTTGGTGAAGAAGATGATGCACTGGGCGAAACCGTAGCAGGCTCCGTACACGTTGGCCTTCTTCAGGGCCGCTTCGTACGGAGCGTCCAGCTGGGCCGTGTAGATGTCCACGAAGCTCCTCTCTTTCCCCAGGCCTGCGATGGTGCGGATGTTGTTCAGTGCCTCTCCAGAAATCTGTAAACGGAGAACTCGGGTTGAAATTCCAATACCAGATTTTAAAAAAAGGGCTGATAGCTGAACAGAAGCTGCTCATAACTCTTATGTGTTTGTAGTGTGTGAAGGGGAGTGAGATATAGATAAAGCGTTTGCTCTCTTCTTATCTATATCCTATTTTATGCTGCTGCAGTAAGCCAATTTCCCCCCCATAGGGATCATTAAACTTTCATCTAATCCACTTTATTTGGATGGGTAAGGTTTACTGCATGGGGATGATTAAGATAGCGTAAAGAAAGTTCATGGTAAACTGACTACTTTTCCTTTGATTGTGAACTTTCCTGCTCTTCCCTGGCCTGAGGTTTTATCCACTGTGTGTTTCGCTGCATTTTAAGCATGGGTGGCCTCAGCAGGAGTCGAGCCTGACAGCGCGAGCTCCGTTCCTAACTCGCCAAATTACAGGAGCGCCTTAATAAACTCCCATTGTACCGAGATCTGAGTTCAGCTGCAGGGCTGTAGAGCTTTTCTTCAGTGATAGAGGAAGAAAATAAAGCTGAAACCTGGATCCTGAAATAGGCACTGTTGTTATGCTATCTGTAGCTGCTGTCACCTTCCACCTCAAAGTTTGGCAGGATTATCAAGATGATGCTTTTGACTTCATTATCAGAGCAGGAGGCTGATGAATAATCAGGGTTTTGGTGGAGGTGTTTAGCAGAAAACAACGATATCTGACCTGTCCGGCTGCCTCCATGGCCGCCTTGTCCTCCTTCGCGAACCCTGTCAGCATCTTAGCCTGGAAGCCACCTGACAGAGCGATGAACGGCAGGAAGCACAGGATGAGCATCGTGAGCTTCCAGCTGAAGTAGAAGGACATGAGGACGGCCACGCCGATGTTGGTCAGGGAGTTGACGATCATGCCGATTTGCGAGCCTGTGGCCTGAGGAAGAGAAGACAAAAAGTCACTTCACGCATGATGTCTCGTAATATGCTCATTGTCCTCAAAACACTTGTACCTCAATACATTAAAATGCATTAATGCCAAAAAAATCAGCCAATTATTGCCTAGCAAGCACATTTAATTCCAAAAAAGAGGCTATAAATGTTCTTAAATACTTGATTTCTATTAAAAATGGACATGTAAGCTAGAAGAAGACATTGTGTTGATAGTGTCCATGTTCCTCTACATTTCCTGATGAATGACCAACAACAGAGCGCATATTTAAGGTCATGTCAGTGTTTTTGGGACAGCCTGAAAACCCCCCAAAACTTTTTTTGTTGACTTGATTTCCTCTGTAGTGCTCTGCCTGTATTATTGTGTATTAAGTGCCTCTGCAGGATGTGAGCGCTATATATTATAAAATCGTTTTAAATGCGTGTTTTATTACCAGACTGTATTGGATAAATCTCACCTCATCAGCTTTTTGAATGAAACCGTCATTTTATCGCTGAATGTGGGACCACTTTTACGGATCACTTTTAAAAATCATTTTCGTTTTATATGAAGGCTGCAACTCACTCCTTGGACTTGTGAGGCATCGGTCGCCAGACGCGTGGTCAGAGCTCCGGGGCTGTTTCTGTGATCATCAAACCAGCCGATCTCTTGACCCAGCATGGCGTGGAAGCCAAGCCGCCTTAACCTGCGGGTCAGCAGCTCTCCAGACTTGGAGAAGGCATAACCCTGACGAGACAAACATGGGAAATACTTTTTATTGAATTCAAAAACAACTTATTTAATATGAGTATCCTGATAATACATGTCTCTGTCTTCCTCTCCACCAGGGGGTCAGAACTCGTGATTCTGGAACAGCATCTCAGCAGGACGTAGGACGATTCTTTTCATCCAAAGGAGGTATTAATGTGCTAAATTAAAGGAGGTCTCTTGTGACTTTCTAACCAACCTTGAACACATGCAGGGAGTGAAGGCAGGAGAACAATCAGTCTTTCAGAAGCAGACTGCTACTCTACCTGCAGCATCTGGGTGAAGAAGGAGACCACGCCGACCGCGACAAAGAACATGCAGACGCTATCAATCTCCTTCCTCTGAACCACAGGGTCCGTTATTGCGAATGTCTACACACACAAAAACACACACACACATTAAAAAGAAAAAGTTAATCAGGCCTTGAGCGTTTATTATTTAATCAATGTGATAATATATGGTAATAAATTATTAGCATATGTATTTACATAGAAGTAATTATCATTTTACATGAGGTTTTACTGATGACACTGTACACCAAGCTTGTTCCAGTTAGTCAGATTATTTATCTTGGATCATGATGATGGTTTAAAGCCACCATATGTCGAATTTTATGGAAATATAGAATTAATTTTTTCATACCTGCAAACATTTTTTTTAAAGTGGCTCAGTTTAAACACTAGCATTTAAAACAGGAAGGTTAGAGTCCAAAATGGGGGGAGCTATCGTAGCTTGTTAGCTCAGTCACAACATACACTTATATTTTTTTATTATATTTTTAACTACCCCAAAGAAGCGTGGTCTTACAACAATTATGCAATGATACCAAGAATACTTCTCTTATACTTATCCAAGCTAACTATCTAGCTAGCTAACAGCTAGCAAGCTAGCCAGCTCTCAGGGGTATATGACTGCCTAGTGCAAGCCTGTTCCCAGCTAGTTAGCATGTAATGTGGCTAATGTCAACAGAACGTTATACTGACTTTGAGACAAAGTCAAAGTTACAAGTGAAACCAGTTAGCCTTCTAAGAAATAGTGTACACCTCCTTTAAAATGAGCTACATCCTTTGTATAAGTGTTAATATTGGATTTAATGTAGCTGCCAACAATGGTGATTTTGCATAGTTTGCCACAGGTTTATTGACTCTTCTTTTCACCTCATGGGGTTGTTGCTGTCACTGTTTCAAAAACGGGGGACCAAATTCTTACATGTCAAAATCTACATATAGTGGCTTTAAGGCATTTAAAATTAACTTGATTTGTGTTTCAGAAAATCTCAAGAGAACGTGAACCTCACCGCCAGGATTTGACTGAACAGCAGAGCATAGACAGGGTTGACTCCTCCGTTTATGGCAGCCCCAATGGATCCAAAAAGCATATAGGGCCACTCAGGTATGTTGTACTTGAGGATCCTGGTGACTGGAGCCGGCTCCACGACCTCCTCCTCGTCCTCCTCTGGGATGGCATTCTGAGCATTCACACAGACACATAGATGTCAGCGGGCAGTAAAAGCTAGTATCTGTGTATTCTATTGATATAGAAAAAAGACAAATACAATGCCAGGAGCGTTTCTCACAAGTGGTCTTACACTCCCACACATAAAAATGTATGCACACCTTGGATTTGTCTGCCTCTGACATAGAGTAAGCTCTGGGGCCGAGCTCGCCAGTTAAGGAAACAGAGTCTGGCATCAGCTTGGACAGCTGAGATCGCGACCGCTGACGGATCGAGGCTCTGCAAAACATAGAAAATTTACCAGGTTAAAGAAAAAAAAAGGTTTTCGGAACTGTTTTTATCCATCACTTCATGCACATGAATAGTCTAGGGACAATAAATTGTCGCTCCTTGACTGCTGCTGTTCTTCTTCTTGCACTCATTACTGGGCTCTTGTAATGGTGTTGATAGAGGATCTCGAGCCTCCTCTGCTGTTGTACCATTTGTGAGTGGCTCTGGATGATAGTGTCAGCGAAATGTAAAAGGATAATTAAGTAAATGAAGGTATCATTTTCGGCCGTGACACAATTCTATTTCAGACTGTAAAATCCTATTTAGATGCACAGTCAGGACCACGTAGATGGATTTTGTACACAAAGGAGCAAATGAGCAAGTGATTAAGGGCACGGGGTGATTGGGAATGTGTCGCTGTCATACCTCAAACTGGCGCGGTAGCTTCCCGCCCTGGATAGCTTCTCTGTCTCTTCGTCTTTGTTAGCCACTAGTGCAAGAGATGGATTGAATTAGCACGCAATCAGTGGGTCCTGGGTTAAATATTTGATTGAGATAAGAAGACTTGACGCTGCTGGACCTACTTTCCCGAGCCTTCTCGTTCAGAGCCTGGTCTCCTTGGCTCTGCAGGGTGACGAGAGTGAAGTAGACCCCCTTCCTCTCCAGCAGCTCGTTGTGTTTGCCCTTCTCCACAGCTCGGCCGTGCTCAAAGCCGACGATCACATCGGCGTTCTTTATGGTGGACAGCCGGTGGGCGATAGAGATGGTGGTGCGACCCATGCGTACCTGCGATGAAATTAAATGTATGAAGTAAAAACACTCCTGATTGTTTAATAGGTGCTGCTAGCTGCTGCTCGGTGCATTGTGTTAGCCGCTAGCTGCACGGCTAACTGGGCTACTGGGGGAGTGTTGGTGTTAAGTTCTGGACCCCGAGGAGAAAGAGGTTTTCTGACCTGAGGCTAGCTAGTTAGCATGCTAGCTTCAGTAGACATGGCTTCAACACAATTGCAAGATATCTTTGACATAACATCAAAACTTTTTTTCTTTCATATTCTGTTAATAATTTTAAACCAAATTTCTTAATTAATGCGTCTTTAAAAATCTAGATTATTTTCTCCAGGTTATCTGATTTTGAGTAAACCTCCTGATCCACCCAACCCAAATTCTGGGCCAAAGATTTTATTATTGACAGATTTGATCAATAATTTGCAGCCAAGAGAAGAAAAATGCTAGAATAAAAGAAAGGGGCAAAAACAGCCAGGAAGTGAGCCAAAGCAACAACAATGTTTATAGCAGCTTGAATCGCTTGACAAAAACTGTATTTTTATAATTTATAATTATGTTCATTTCTTTATTCCGTTAAAGCTCCCACTTTTAGATTTCCTTCTTTAAATGGAAACGAAAAACGATTCTGCACTTCAAAGTCTATGCTAGCAGCTCCAGGCTACATTAGCAGCTACTATGATAACACACAAGAGTCTTTGACACACATTTGAGTGGAATTATGAGTAATGCCCCCGGTTTTGCCAAGGAATAAAAAAGTCAATATTGCAAAAGGAAGTAACAACAATGGGATTCTCAGTAGAGCGCTAGACCCAAAAAGCCAGGGAGCATATTCCAAAAAAAGAAGAGAAGGTATCAAGTGAAGGAGGAGAAATACTCAGCTTTAACTTTGTTTATTTGGCTCGACACAGAACTTTCACCAGAGTTTGTAACTATTGCACTGTGAGCCAAATAAACAAGTGAAATGTGAATATTTTGTCTTCCTTGGAAATTTAAGATGTGCAACCCTTTCATGCTACTGAAACTCAATATGACTCTCACTGCTGCATCGATTTTCTTCTTTTTTTTTGAATCATTAATTTTTTTATTGCAAAACCAGCAAATTGCTTTCAGTGCAACAGAGTGCTGAATACATTTTGAATGTTAACCGAGGCTCAGTGTGCGGCCATCCTCCACTCAAAAAAGGACACTGACTAGAGATTAGAGATAAAAAAAACAGAAGCTCATTTATCACATAGATCAGTCGGACTTACTTTATCCAAAGCTTCTTGAACTACGGCCTCGCTCTCGTTGTCAAGGGCAGAGGTCGCCATGTCCAGCAGCAGGATACGAGGATTCCTGACAAGCGCACGAGCGATGGCGATACGCTGCTTCTGACCGCCGCTCATCTGACCTCCGCCCTCCCCTACCAAGGTGTCGAATTTCTGTCAGATTTAAAGTGACAGGGGAAGTTATTGGGCCTGTCGGTTGTCAAAACTACTTCGAATTTATACTATTTTCCACATGATCATAAGCAACTTCACCTGCGGCAGGTCCAAGATGAAGTTGTAGGCATTGGCCTCCTTCGCAGCGGTGATGATGTCCTCCATGGAGACGCCGGGTCGGCCGTAGCGTATATTCTCAGCGATGGTGGTGGCGAACAGCACGGGCTCCTGCTCCACAATGCCAATCAGCGAGCGCAGCCATTGGATGTGGAGCCCCCTGATGTCGTGACCGTCCAGGGTCACCTGAAATGGAGGGCGCAGAGAGAAACAGGATTTGGTCGCATTGATGGATGGTGCTATTAAAGTACTATGCTGCTGTGATTTGTGGCATTTTTTTCCCCCTGCTGCAATGCTACATTCAAATGGTGGGGTTGTTAGACTAGTGATGAGAGGCCATTTCCTTCTGCTGAAAGGAAGAAAAGGAGGTGTGCAAAGACCTCTTATTCTAGTAAAAGTGAAAAATGAGGCTGTTAGGACCCATTGGCTGAATAATGAAACAGATTATCATGTACTTCTATCACCCCCAGGGGATGGTTATTTTTGAAACGACCAGAATAAAGCTTAGAAGGAAGAAGGCGGCAGCTTCAGAGTGTCGAGGGAACACTTGGTGTCAGATGCGGACAAAAGTCAAACCTACCATTCCCTCTTTAGGGTCGTAGAAGCGCTGGATGAGCTGTATAGCGGTACTCTTCCCAGCTCCACTCGGGCCCACAAAGGCTGTAGTCTCCCCTGACTTCACTGCAACACTGAGCTTGTCCAGGATCTGAGCAGAGATCACGTGACTCCATGTTACAATCACACTGATGAAGAGAGATTCGAGGTATATTATAATAAATGTGGATGCTGAAAGTACCTTGACTTCGGGTCTGGAGGGGTAGTGGAAGGTCACATTGTGAAACTCAATATCTCCTTTGACCCTGTCGAGCTTGTATCCAGCCTCGGATAAACAATCAATCTCAGGCTCCTGAGAGTGACATGAAAAATGAGGCTTGTCAACAAGAAGCAGAAGGTTAACTTTGAAAACAACCGACCTTGTGAGGCTCAGAATCATGCACAATTATAACATCACGTATTCTCACTCTGTCAATAGTCTCAAAGATGATGGTAGCGGCTCCACGACCTGCAGCGAACGCCTCCAGACATGGGGAGGCCTGCCCCAGATTCATGGCTGCGACCAAAACACCAAAGAACACCTGGAATGAAGAGGTCAGTATATTAAGCAAAACTGCCTGTCTGCAAAAACACTGTTACAAGAAACGTCCAGTCAAAAAACGTATCCAGAAGTTTAGATCCAGCAAGTAAACACAAAATTGAGAGTTAATCTGTCAGTAGTGGTTGTAGTAAACACAAATAAACCACACAGATTCATATTCTACCACTGTGGAAGATGGTATACCTGCATTAGTGTTCCTGGTGTGTACTCCGCGGTGTCCACCACCAGACTGGAGCCATACCAGAAGGCCAGTCCATAGCACAGAAAGATGATCAGCCACATGTATCCGGTGAAAAAGCCCATGATCAGACCTTTTCTGATGCCCCAGCGCTGAGCCCAGACCAAGTTCCTGTCGTACCTGTACAGGAGGAGGAGGAGGAGGAAGAGTGGAATAAGAAGTAAAAACAAATAAACAGAAAAGCAATCTGGCAGATATTACCTTTGAACTTCTTTCAACTCTCCGCCAAAAGCAGCCACAGTCCTGATGGATGAAAGGACCTCGTCGGCTACAGCTCCAGCTTTGGCGTAGGCCTGCAGCTCCATCCCTGTTAGCTTAGCCACGAACTGGAGGAAAAACATAACGAGGCAAAGTTGATGGAGAAGACGAGAGAAAGTAGAGGTCGATGCCACCTTTCTAGCTTTAAACAGCGTTCTAGGGGACCTCATTTTCCTCTGAGAACTGCTTGTTTATTCAATTATGGAAGAAGAGAAATATTTCTGGGTTTAAATTTCTCCTCCAAAACGACATAGTGCTTCTTTTAAGAGAATTAAAGTCAAGAGAAATCCAATCAAGAGAAGTCACATCAAGAGAGTTTGGGTATAGAGAGTTCAAGTTGGGCCAAGTCAAGAAAAGTGAGTCAAGAGAGTTCAAGTTACAAGAAATCAATCAAGAAAAATCAAATCAAGAGAGATAGTTAAGGCGAAGAGTTAGCTGTGGACAGTTCAAGTCAGGTCAAGTGAAATAAAGTAGAGAGAAATCTTGTCAGATAAAGTGAAACCAAATAAAGTCAATTCAAGTCAAGACTGTCAAATATCTGGGCCTCACCAGAGCCATAAGACCAGCTCCAACACCGATCAGCGGACTTGCTGCGACAATGACAAGCGTTAGCTTCCATCCTTTCACAAAGCCGATGCAGAAACCGCACACAAATGTGGTGAAGCGCTGCAGAAAAATGGCGACTTGATCCGCCATGGCGTCGTTGATCTTGTTGATATCGCTGTAACACAGACACGACCGCTTTAATACACACACACACACACACACACCGAAACTCAAGGAATACTCTTTGTAGCAGAGATCGCGTCATCCTGGTGCCACTCACTCTGACATGCGAGTGTTGAGCTCCCCTACGGAGGTGCAGTCAAACCAGCCGATCTCCATCCTCATCACTCTGCTGAAGTACATTTCTCTGATGAGCTTGATCTGCCTGGCAGCGGACGTCACCCACAGGGAGATCTGTCAGTAGTAAAAAGAGAGGTTATAGTCAGATTTCTTCAATGTTGTGCTTGTCGTTGCTGCCGGATATAAAAGCAAGGAAGGTAATCGAGGGAATGCTATTGAGGTGTTTTATGGGGATATGTAGGATGAAGCAGTTTGATCCATAGGCACTAAAAGTCAGGATATCTCCAACCCTTCGCGCTTTGAGTTGGGTCATTTCTTTCCACTGAAATCCAAGACATTTTACCAATGTTTGGATATGATTTAATGAAACTCATAACTTTAATAGGAGCTGCCTGTCTTGTTGTTCTGGTGTGGACAAAGTATTGAGTGGAAAGCAAACTATTGTTCATGGCTCAGAAGGTTGTTGCAGGAAAAAAAAAGAAGCCTTTTCGGTGATTTTACTCACGAATTTGAAGTTCGATATCGGCCTGTAATGGTTCATTTCGTGAGGTGTCTAGATTTGTTTAGAAACGCCTAATAACTGCAGTGTTTAGGGACTGTGAGAAAAACCCGAGAGTCGAGAAAGAGACGACTATTCGCTCTGTTGCCACGCAGTTGACAACATTTCAGAGGAAGATTTCAGATGTTGCTCAAAGTTTCCTCAGGACTTCATAGCTGGATGGGATCAAATTGTGTTTAAGTGAAAGGATGTCAGCGACTAATCTAAATTTAGATGTCTCTCTTTGTATGAAAAAAAGTGACATTTTAAGACCAACCTGAAAGTATCCCAGCAAGAAGACAGCTGCTCCAATTCCAACGTAATAGAAGGCAAATAACGTCATTTCATATTCAATGTCGAGGAGCCTGAAAGATGGAGAAATAAATCAGACGTATGAGGACGACAAAACACTTGTTGTTGATGTTGAAAAAAAGCCCACCTCATGCATTACTCACAGCCCACTTACCCGCACGACCTGTTGTTCAGCGGTCGGAGCATCTCCCATGATGAATTGTGCATGAACCAGTCTGAGTTATTCTGGCTGTTCGCTGCCGTGTAGTTCCTCTTCCACTGGATAGTGTTGTTCACGCACTCCTTCCTGTCGTCGTTCAGCTCGTTCAGCTCCACGTCGTACTCGATGAAGGCGTCGGTGAGCATGCCGAACACCAGCAGCATGAGCGGCTGGGCCGAGCCGTGCAGCACGGCGCACACGCTGCCTATCACCATCATCACTACGTCGCGGCATGTGGCAAAGCGGAACTGGAGAGAATATGCACAAATACGCAAGTCGAGATGAAGACAAAGGGTAAATGTTTTATAGTGAAGAATTAAAAACTGGAGGGTGTTTTACCAGCTGAAAGAAGCCGACCCTTATCGCTGGTTGCTCCTCTTTTCCCTGATCTCTGTTTGGGGAAAAAGGCCAGTCATTGAAGTGGAAAATTACCCAATGCGTCAAACTATCCAAAGCCTCAATCTTTTACTCACTTCTCATTGTCCTTTGAAGTTGTCATGGACCTGAATGGAAGAAAACACTCTGTGAGCTGCTAAATGTAATAAATCAACCGGGGTTACCCCTGAGATCTCAACACACTGCAACAATATGACAACACTTGCACAGCATTTAGGAAAAAAAGAACAAAACAAACACACACAAAAACAAACAATGCAACCTCACTGGTTAAAAAAAGAGAAAGACTTTAGTTCATATTCGAGCTGCAACATTTAATCAGCTAGACAATTTGCTAGTCAACTATTTTGATAATCAATTCATTAGTTTGAGTAGTTTTTTAAGAAAAAAAAGGTAAATTCTCTGATTTCAGTGTCTGAAATGTTAATATTTTCTGGTTTCTTTACTCCTCAGTGACTGTAAGTTGAACATATGTTGGTTGTTGACATCATCTTGGGATTTGGTGATCAACTGATCAATATTTTTGAAGGTTTTCTGACAAATGATAAATCAATTGAGAAGAATCAACAGATTTTTCAATTTAAAATAATCTTGAGCTGCAGCCCTGTTTGCTTGTGTTTTGTTGAAGCCGCAGTGTGTTGAGCTCTCAGGGTCAGCTGTAGTTAACTCACAGGGACTTGTTGTGAGCAACCAACAAGAATTTATGATAATATAAATGCGTCAGTAAACGGGATTTATGCTCCTTTGTGAAGTGTTTGTATAGCTGTTAAAGACAGAATGTAAAGGCTGGATAAACCCCCGCCTGCATGCATACATGCGTACACACGGCCAAGGTCATTGAACTCATCATAAATAACTCTCTTTCTAGCTGCAAGATTTCTTGTGAATGGGCTGGCGGCCACACATTGTAGCCGAATCCTTCCAGTTTGGGGTGATGGCACGTTTCAGGCTGACTTTTTCTGTTTGCTTCTTTTTTTCCTTTTTCTTTTCTTTCGCCTGTTTAATCTCTGCACTTTGCCCTTGGATTTTAAAACCGTGCTTAGATATTAAAATACATTCCAGCAGAGGGATGTCTGGAGTACATGCACACTGACAACAAACCCCAGAGAAAAGCAGTCCTCTTCTACAAATAGATCTCAAAGGGGCATTATGAAGATGGGAGTAGATTTAAACTTAATATTTACAATATTAACAAGGTAATGATACAAACTCAGAAATATTTATCTTTTCCATGGAAAACAAGGTCTCAGAACACTGTTTGAAGCTAGAAAGGTGGCAGGGTCCGCCACATATAAACAAAGTAAAAATTGTAATTGTAAATCCTTTGAGGTCAGTTTGTTTATTCTGTCATGAAAACAAAGAGAGTTTGGTAATTGAGTTAGTTTGGGCATAAAAAACTACATTGTGTACATTGTGTAAATGTACAGTGCACATTTAAAACAATAAGATGATAAACATAAATAATGACACATAACATACTCAGAAGAATACTTACATGTAGGAGCCAGCTGGTTCTGCAACACAATAAAAAAAAAAAATAGCATTCAACTTTTTTTCCAATTTGCATCTCTAGCTGGAACATAATTTCTCATTCTCAATACAATTTGATCATTTTGAAACACTTCTGCCTCAAAGTTAACATAAAAGTGCATTACCTTCACCGGAAAAGTCATAGCTTTGGTTTTCCTGCCCCAGTTTTTTAATGCTTTGCAGTCTCACTGATCCAGCCGGCATGTTGACTCATCTGGGAGAAGCAAAAAAAATTAAAGCGCTTCTCAGGTGTCCAAAAGTAGAATAATTACTGCGTGACAGTCACGTCAGAATTTAAATCCCACTTGAAAGAACTAATCTTTATTTTTATTTTATTTAGCTGTCATCCGCTTTCAAGGGAAAATAAAATTAGACATTATGAGCCAACTTGAAAATGAGAAACTTACCTGCACGTTTTCCTTTTTAAGAACAAACAATCTTATGTTTGATTGAGACTAATCCTGGGCTCAAAGAGAAAGTCCACGGTATCCAGACATGCAGCTGTTTTGTCCTCCAGTTAGTTGTAGTGCTGGTGCCTTGTCACTTGTGTGTAGGAGGACACTCTGTGTACCTTGGTGACGATTCACGTGCTCTTATTGAACAGATTTTGGGCTTGGTTGGCACTCGGGGTCAGAGTGTTTTGTTTGAGGGTAAGTGTCCTGTCGGTTTAGGCCACTGACCCCAGCGGGCAAACATTTCACTGTTACTGCACCCTTACTGATGAATTCTCACAGCTATAAATGAGTGTTATGTAATCCTTCTAACAATGTTCTTTGTGAATCATATGCTAATGTGCTCCTGCAGAGGAGAAACTCTTGTGTTTAAGGTTTAAAACGTGTAAATCTTGTCCAGTTGTTTGCTGACATGGAACACTGGACTGTCACGCTGGCTTGGCCGTCAGTCGGGCACATAATACTAATAACCAAGAAAGAAGCGTGAACCAAACTGTGGTGTTTGGAGTGTTTGGAATTCTTTTTGCCAAGACCTTGACATGATTTGATGAACCCTGAAACTGAAAGGTTCCTGATTAGTGCAGGGATTAATGGGATTTAAGCGAAGACGAGACGCCTTAGTGGACACTTCTTCAATTACTCTGACGGCTTTCGAGCCGCCCCTTAAAAACGGCTTCAATGGACCAATCACTCGATTTATTCATTAGACTTACAGCTGGGATTAATATACAGTGTTTCCATTACATTACAAAAGAAATCTTCAAAGCCAAACATCCCAAGTTAATGAGAATTAACAACATTATTTCTTAACAGTGTCAAAAGCCTCGAAGGAATGTGAGAAGAGAGTGAATTATCAAGGATATCTAAAATTAGACTAATATTGTAATAGGTGTGTCTAATGGACATAAACCCCAATTTAGCTTCATGTATTATAGATTAAAATATTAATTTAACCTCCTTTTTTAAAGTTTAGAATGTGCATTTATTCAGTGATTCACTCATCTACCAAAATCCATTTGCGCTGGAATATTTTTAAAAGCTCACAGCAAATAAGCTTGTGATTAATTAGATTCATCATTTAAATGGTTGACGGCCCGAACCTAATGTGCTACGTCAGTGCAGCAGCGCTGCCGACAGTGGAGGGCCATTTTGTGTCCAGCGCTCAGTCCTCAGGAAATGTTCAGACACAAATGTTTGTGGTCCATTATGTAGCGTGAACGTAGCTTATTTTGTGCATTATACGTTTGACTTTTAAAAGAGTAAGAGTTAAAGACTAAACTCTTAAACTCTATAAAAATATATATAAAACATTGTTCTTCTCATGAATGACAAGTACAACTGTTAAGCTATTCAACACATTTTTCACATTCAATACACTCTCCTTACTTTTGCTTCCGTTAAATTATGGTCACGCATTTAACATTATCCCATAATATTCACACTGTTACAGTTACACGGTTTTACTATTCGTCTGAGCTCTAGTTGTGTGTTGACACTCAAACATTTTGCACCAGAGGTTATTGCCCCCTTCCACTTGAATTCCTGGTCATGTTTGGAGACGTTTGTCGTTTTTTTTTTCTGTTTTTCCTTGAATGCAACAACTAGGGAATGAATGTCTTCATGCTGCTGACCCAAATACTTTATAATGTAATATGATTTATACATTTCAAATACACAGACATATACAAATAGGTAGCATGAAGGTTTATTGTTGGAATCCTGTAAACTTGTTAATAAGTGAATTGTCGGCTCACCTTTTCTGGCATTTTAGCAACTGTAAGATACATTTCTGTTCAATCATTTGTCTGAGAAAACTGTTCTGGATTCTCAAAGGAAATGATATAACATCTTGTTACAGATTGTCAGCCTGTGTCTGGTTTTGTTGTTACAGTAGTGAGTCCTGACTTATCCTCTTCATTGGAACAACAAATTGTGAACCAAGGGTTAAAACCACATCTTATTTTAATGTTTTTTGTCATAGGTTTGGTTGAATCATTGAAGCTTAAAGATTAAACAGGAGCACAACATGTCTGATTTTAGCTATATAAGACCTTCTAGTCTAAAGAAAAATAATAATAATAATTTCAGTCTATTCATCAGACGATTCAGTTACATACAATAACATACTACTTGTGTGTCGTATTGACAGAAAGAGACTGATTGGATGCCTGCACAATTGATTGCTCACTGGGTCATGTGCGTTCAGTCGTTCACCGCTGGCTTCAAGTCCTGTCAGGAAAGTTCAAAGACAGAGACTATGAACATGTGTCAGAGAAGCTACAGTTCATTTCCAGAGGAGGATATTATTATGTCAACAAACTTGAGAACCCTCATCTTATCCATATTCTGAAAGGTTCTGGATGAGTTTAACTGTAAGAGGAAAATTACAAACTTTGATATCATTAAAACACCCCCTTAAAATCACTTTTTAGTCATTTTGAATCATGTTTTTATTCCTTTAGATTGAGTTTTGATTTGTCACATTGTAAACCAAAAGCACATTTGTAACAATGTTTTGTTTTTGTTTTTTAATTTGCCAGTACAATCAGAAATATGGAAACTACAAACTGACTGTAAACAGACAAGTAATGTTAAATACAACTTTAAAGTGCGCAATTTCCTATGTTTCCTGAACTACTGAGACATTTAAAGGTTGGAAGACTGCATCAACAACTTGGTGTATATCACATGTAGGTGTATTTTCAACTTTGTTTAACAGCACATGTGTGTATCACACAGTAGGAGTATGTCTCATATTTCTATTTTCAATTTCAAATACAGGCCCGGAGCTTCCACATGTGCAAACACTTGTAACCGCAGCGTAATCACTGGAGAGATAATTCTTCAAGAAGCGCATGAAGGCAGCATCTGGACAGCAAGAAATAAATCACAAAAACAACACTGCTGCCACCTTGTGGTAGACACGTAAAAAGCGTCTTGTCCCCTTGGTGGATGCTGTAAAAGGTAAAGTGGGAATATTTATTTAATGTAAAGATATATATGAAGTTCAAAGAAATATAGGCTAACTCATAGCCTTCATCATTAGACCGGAGGCACACCCAGCAGAGAGAATACAGGCCTTTGCTGTGTGTGGTTGTAATGAGGACATCCTTAGGACATCCTGTTTTGCTGGACAGAGGCAGGAAGTGTAATCAAGTGCATGCGCATAGAAAGGAAACAGAAATCTATTTTTTTCCTGGAGGACAAGATATCACAGGCCTGTGATGGAGATACAACATTTTCACCTTGACCTTTTCAATATGTTGTTTCATAGTAAGCCTCAACGTTTGTGTCACACAGCTGCCTGTTTACAGTCTCCGCTCTTATAGAAACAGCAGCAGCGATAAATTACGATACACAACATCTGGTCATCTGAGCAGAAAAAAAACAATAGCCACCAGATAAGTAGGAATTTAACGGTATCTCCCTGATCAATCTGATTAGATGTCTCTGAGATAGACATAAGTACAAATACAATCAAAATACGAGGGCAAATAAAGAAACATTAACTGTACTATATACAATATAAAAAAAAAAACAATGAAATACGTTATACAATAAATGCTTAAGCAGCTATAAAATAAGATACTCAGGCAGCAGAGAAAAGGTAAGTGTCATGGGGTGGGCCTTGTAAAGTCTGATAGCACCAGTTAGGAATGATTTCCTGTTCCTTCAGGCAGCGGGGTCGACTGAGTCTGTCGCTGAAGCTGCTCTTTAGCCTGTCCAGAGTTTTTGTGGAGGGGGTGAGAGGCATTGACCACGACTGCCAGCAGTTTTGCCAGCATCCTGTCCTCCGCCGCCTCCTCCAGGGTGACGAGCTCAGAGCCAACAACAGACCCAGATTAAACAGAGGCAGCTTGTTTTGCACTTCAGCGCCACCAAAACCAGGAATAATAATGAAGTCCAGATCAAATAATAAATTAATAAATACAAAACCAAGTTACCAGGCAAGACTTAGAGTCCTGCAGCAAAGTGTGCAAGTCTAGAATATATAAATAGTGAGCACCATACTGGTATATAATGTGTCAGACTAGTAATGATAGTGTTTGTCTGGATTAATATGGAAATGTGACACACATCTAGGATAACAGGACAGAGCTTTTCCACTAATGGCCCTCAACAACCTCACTGCAGCCCTTTGATGATGTTGTTAGCGGGATAATGAGCTCATTCATTACTCACGTCTGTTGCTAAGCACAAAAACACTCCTTCCCTGAGAGGAAATCACGAGAATCAAACTGATGACTTAACGTATTGTTCTTTCCTGTATGTTTGTACGTATAGACTAATGTTTTTCTATTGTGAAAACTAATAAAGGAAAATGATAAAAAGCAATGTCTCAACACATTTCTGAGCTTGACAGTCAGTTGAATAGGCCTGTAGTAGGCAGTGTTAAAGATATCTTGTTAAAAATATTACTTTGGTAAAAAGGAAAGTCCAAAAACTCAAGTAAAAGGTTTTAATTTATCTCATATTGAATGTATCAGAAGTAACTTACTGGCCAGAAATGTACTTGTATACTATTTAGGATGGATCATTAAAGCAGCATTTTTCTCATTATCAGAATTAATATTTGTTTTTGTTTTATAAATCTTGATAGCTGATGAAAATGCACTTAAAAATGTGCTACTTTGACTCTGATGCCGCACGTTATCTCTACAGTACCTGCTTACCAAAGCTGCCAAATAAATGTAGCATACAAATACTCAAGTAAACACTACCTGGGTACAGTACTTGAGTAAATCTGCTTTTTTACATTACATTACTGGCTATATAATGTCATGAACAGATTGTGTAAAATATAGAGAATACATTTTTTAAATCAGATATTTTGTTCATTTTCATGTCATCACTGGGCCCCCATATATGTGCAGATGGCTGCAGCTGTTACCCTTCTTGCCAACAGGTGGCGCCTGTTGCCTGTTCCTGTTTATGTTGACGAGCCTGCAGCTCTTCTATTGGTGGGAGGGGCTGTCATAATATTTCCAGGTGGAGAGCTGCACATTCCTCCACCGGTGGTCAGACAGTCCAGCAAGACCTCTGCGCAACAAGTAAGACTTCTCCTCCTGTTCAGTTGACACATTTAGACAGAGACCTCCAGGTGAGTGTTTATTAACAGTCTGTCATAGACTCTTAATAGATGTGGACTAATGTAGAACTAAACGTTTTGGCTACACTGGTCCATAATTAAAGGCATAGCAACGTTTTATCTGTTAATCGAGTCATCGAGTCATTAAGTTGAGTCACTGTACTTTGAAATCAGTCCAACCGTCAGTGTTATATTGTGCAACTACAGGAAGCCAATGAAGGACTGTACTTTGTAGTTAGACAGACCACAGTTCATGGGTTTATATCAGGGGGTATGACAGTTGCCTTATGCTTACTATCAATGTGTAGTGACAAAGAGAGATGTTTAAGTCTCTATTAAATGTCAACAGGGCAATAATGCACTTTATTAACTTTACTGCAATTGTTTGTCTTTTATTTGTAAGATTTCAAGGTTCCAGCTTAGAAAATGTGAGGATTTGCTGCTTTATTGTTTTAGTAATTCACTTCTTTTTTTTTGTTTGTTTGTTTGTGACTGGACAAAAACAAGCATTGTCAAGGTGAAACTTTGTGATCTGGGTAATTCTGAATATTTACAAAACAAACAATGAATTGATTAATGGAGAAAAAACGTTAGAAATCAGTCCGATTTGTAGTCAGTTGTAGTCCTATACAAAATAGGACTACAAAATCAACGGTGACATTCTGTTTTACGTGAATGTAGCAGTTGGAATCTAATGATACTGCATTTACTGTCCACATCATGCTGATTACGTACTTAACACTGTCAACGCAGGACTTTTACTTGTAGTAAATGGAAGAAGCGCAAGTCCAAGCAAGTATCTCAAAATTCAAGTGCAGCACTTGTGAAATTATTCACATCTACATGCCAGCACTGGTTCATGCTGTGCCAAAGCTTATAACCTAGATTTGCCCAACATTTTATTACAGCATAAGGGCTCAGTGTGACTCAAAACCTCTTCTGAGAAATCACAGTTCCCGTTCTTTCTCCATACAGTCATGTTCCTGTACCTCCTTGGGCTGCTGGTTTTCTACTACCTGTACCGCTGGGTGAGGGAGCTTCCAAGAGTCCCTGACAAAGGCAACAAGTATGTGTACATCACAGGCTGCGACTCTGGCTTTGGAAACCTCCTGGCCCGCCATCTGGACAAGACGGGCTTCAGAGTGATCGCTTCTTGTTTCACCGAGAAGGGGGAAGAGGAGCTGAAGAAGGCGTGCTCAGGCAACCTGATCACAGCACACCTGGATGTTCGGTCCAAGGACAGCGTTGCCAAAGTTGCAGCGATGATCAAGGACAAAGTGGGGGAGCGTGGTGAGTTTGGAGTGTTGGGGGAAACATGTGAACAACTGTTGGCTTGATGAGCATCGAACATTGTACATGTTCCTGTCAGGATGAATTGTAATAACCTTGGTGATCCTCTGACTTTTCATCTTGGAAAATGAATGACATTTCCTGTCAGCCTCACTAATACCTTGTTTTTCATGCTAACTAAAAAGTGTTAGCATACTAATGCTCTTTGTAATAACTGATGATCCTCTGACTTTTCATCGGGTGCCATTATCAGAGAGAAAGTGTGTCCAGTACTTTGGTTTATGACCAAATTATTTTTTGTACATATAGGCTGATGTTAGCATGGTGAACATGGTAAACATCATACCTGCATTGTTAGGACTGTCATTATGAGCGTGTTAGCATGTTAACATTAGCATTTTGATAGATAATACGTACGTACAGCCCCACATAGTTCCTAGCATAGCTGGAGATAAGCTATGGGGTATAATTTAGTTTTGTAAAGTAATGGTGCCTCCTTGATTATGTGGATCATTAATTATTGGTTCATAATCTGAAGATGGCAGAGTGACACTCTCTTAGAAGTCGTCTAACTACAAAACAAGGAATATCTGTCTGTCTGTTTCCCGCATATCTTTAGAAATGTTCATCCGATCTACTTCACACTTGTCATGTTTGTTACTGAGGAGCAGAGGAAGTGCAGTGTCAAGTTCTGTGCAATTTGGACACGTGACACATTCAACATTAATACATCTTGCTCAACCAGTGAACAGCGCTCTGTGCAGCAGAGGCGGTGTGGCTTAATTGCTCTGGGGAAGCAGACATAACAGCTTTATTGAGCAGACGTCCTCTGTGTGATCCTCTAGGTTTGTGGGCTGTAGTGAACAATGCAGGCGTGTCCGTTCCCTCTGCCCCGTGTGATTGGCTGACCATCGATGACTACAAGTACATGTTGGACGTGAACCTGATGGGGGTGATCGCGGTGACCCTTAGCGTCCTGCCGCTTATCAAGAAGGCCAGGGGGAGGGTGGTCAATGTAGCCAGTGTGTTTGGGAGGATCAGTCCTACAGGAGGCCCGTACACTGTCTCTAAGTATGGTGTGGAGGGTTTCAATGACAGTCTCAGGTGAAACATTGACTCAGTCTATTATTTGTCAGAATGTCAACAGTGGGATTGCCTACTGATTACACAGATTAAAAAAATGATTTAATGAATTACACATTTGATTTCAAGGTTAAACATGGCAGCTTTTGGCGTCAAAGTCCTCTGCATTGAGCCAGGCTTCTTCAAAACAAACGTGACTGACTCTGCTATCCTAAGCAAAAACGTGCAGATGGTGTGGGACAGATTGTCCCAGGAGGTCAAAGATGAATATGGAGCAGAATATCTGAAGAAGGGTAAGTTTGACTCACCTTTTTTCACCATGCGTTTCAATTCACACATTTATTTATTCCGCTCATTTTCTTCTCCCAGTGGAAGTGCTTATAAAAGACAAAGTTGCCAAGATGAGTGATGGGGATCTAATGAAGGTGGTCAGCTGTATGGAGCACGCTGTGGCCGCCGTACGGCCACGCACCCGCTACTCACCAGGCTGGGACGCCAAGCTCTTCTGGCTGCCGCTGTCCTACATGCCAACATGCTTCAGTGACTACCTCCTGAGCAAAGAAGCCATTCCTATTGCCAAGCCTATGCAATAAAGCGTGCTTTTTTAAAAAATCCAAATGTGCACATATTATCCAATATAAGTCTTTTGGTCTAATCTTTGTCAATCCTGAGTGAAGTGTCTAGCGCACTAGCTGGAAGGCCTCACCTCTGTGACATTAACCATTCAATTCAAAGAAGCCCTTTGTCTTCATTTTCTATACACTGGCTTTTCTGACATGCAGTGGAACTGTGAGCATTTTCAAGGCCACCTTATCTACTGTCAGATAAGGCTTTGTTTAGACAAATGATCACCCAAAGCAGTAAAAAAAAAAAAAAAAAAAAAAAAAAAAATCCAGTTTCCTTAAGTGTGTTCTTATTTTCTCGTGGTTGCTGCAGTCCTTAAAGGTTCAGGTAAAATTATAAGAATGTAAAGAAACCGTTTAGACTTGAGCCAACAAAGTGTACAGTGTTGCAGAGACATCTCCCCAAGTACGAAAGCATGATTAATAGCTAACACCTAGTCACATTGCACCTCAAGTGATTAGCTCTCATTTCTCTTGTGACCCATTAAAAGGTGCATATCAGTAATCACAAAATGCTGCCAAATTTAGCCAGTTCGCAGTTCAGTCTGAGAGCTCAGGGACCAGAGGATTGACGTTTGTACTGCCAGCACAGTACCTTTGGACCAGGACAGGCATACCGAGCTCGTTAGACAGTGTCCCACTTAAATATCTGAGGCACAATCAAGTTGATACATACTACCATTCTACAAATATTGATAAGCTGTACTAGTTCTTCCTATCAAAATGTAAAAAGAACATTGTGTTGTCCTTACCCTGTGTTGAAACAAACACTCATCCAATTGTTTGTCCACCTCTTTATTTCAGTAAGAGACAAAGCTGCAACACAGTTCAGAAAGCTTAACATGGCTCAAAACTGCCATCCTGTGGTCAAAGTGGATAAGGACAGCCATTTCTTGAAAACTCCCTATTTGGAACAAGTTTATCAACTACAACTTTTAAAGCCTTCAGGAAGTATACAGTTGACGAGCTGTTTTGTGTAAAGACAGTGTTTTATTCCATCTTTCATTGAAAACATTAAATAGAACTTTCTTTCAGGATGACGAGACAGGTACATTTGTATCTTGACATGTTTTACAAACGAAGTGCTCCTAACCAACAGGACCCCTCTCCTCTTCTCCCCACAACAGTTTAGATTGTTTGGATGTTTACGAGTGCTCCTCAGCCAGCTTCTCTGCCTTCTGAACGACTTCCTCGATGGGGCCGACCATGTAGAAAGCCTGCTCGGGCAGAGCGTCGTACTCACCTGTGGGGAAACAAGGACAGAAAGGCAACATGAGTACTGCAAATGGAGCCAAAGAAGTTGAGGGGCAAAATGTAGAAAGATAGTTTGAAGTTCATGACTTTTGAACCTACCTCCAAGGATGCTCTGGAAGCCCTTGATGGTCTCCTTGAGGGGCACCAGCTTGCCCATGTGGCCAGTGAAGACCTCAGCCACCTGGAAGGGCTGAGACAGGAAACGCTGGATCTTACGGGCACGGGCCACAGTCAGTCTGTCCTCCTCAGACAACTCATCCATACCCAGGATGGCAATGATATCCTGCAGGGATTTGTAGTCCTACAAGGAAGAGAAAGATAAACTGTTTAGAACTTATTGAATGTTTATTTAATTGCGTTACAAAAACAATACACATTTTGATAAAGAACAAACCTGAAGGATTTTCTGCACACCACGGGCAACATCGTAGTGCTCAGCTCCGACGATGTTGGGGTCCATGATACGGGAGGTGGAGTCCAGGGGGTCGACAGCGGGATAGATACCCAGCTCAGCGATGGCGCGGGACAACACAGTTGTGGCGTCCAAGTGAGCGAAGGTGGTGGCGGGGGCAGGGTCAGTCAAATCGTCAGCTGGCACATAGATGGCCTGATTGAGAGAATGAGACAATTATACATCAATAGTCTTTATCAACCGTCTTTTAAAGTTCCTTATCAATTACAGTGCGAGTCTCGTCCTCCTCGATGTTCTCTTTACCTGCACAGATGTGATTGAACCCTTCTTGGTGGTGGTGATTCTCTCCTGCATGGTACCCATGTCAGTGGCCAGAGTGGGCTGGTAACCCACAGCAGAGGGGATACGACCCAGCAGGGCAGACACCTGAGGAGCACAAGAGTCAGTTTGTCAGTATCAAGCCCGCCAGGTAACATTTTAATTAACACTGCATCTGAATAGAAAGTTACAACTCCATTAGCTTTTCTTTGAATAAATTAATCTGCTCCTGTGACTTTGACAGACATGATGTTTTACACACCTCAGAGCCAGCCTGTGTGAAGCGGAAGATGTTGTCAATGAAGAGCAGCACATCCTGACCCTCCTGGTCACGGAAGTACTCTGCTACGGTGAGGCCAGTCAGAGCCACCCTGGCACGGGCACCTGGGGGCTCGTTCATCTGTCCGTACACCAGCGCCACCTAGCAGGGACAAGAGGTCGGTAAGTTGTTGTCGTCATGTTGTAGTAAATATGCAGGTTTCTTCAATTTCCTCTGCCAAACTCCTCACCTTGGAGGTGGTGTCCTTCAGGTTGATGACACCAGACTCAATCATCTCATGGTACAAGTCGTTTCCCTCGCGGGTACGCTCTCCCACACCGGCGAACACGGAGTAACCACCATGGGCCTTGGCCACGTTGTTAATAAGCTCCATGATCAACACAGTCTTGCCGACACCAGCACCACCGAACAGACCTGTGAACACAAGAAACACAAGGTTAGTTTAATGATATAACCAAGGGGCTTCCGAAGAGAACACCCTGCCTGTAAAATAAATAGTGAGCAAGCCTCCATCTTAACACTTACCGATCTTTCCTCCCTTGGCGTAGGGGGCCAGCAGGTCCACAACCTTGATGCCAGTCACCAGAATCTCCTGCTCCACACTCATGTCAGTGAATTCAGGGGCCTCAGCGTGGATGGGTGCAGTCCTGCAGAAAACAAAAGAAAATACTGCCTTACTTATCACAGCCCAGTACAATTTTTAAGCTCTTCAATGCCTTCTACATTGCTACTTGCAATTTTTTTTTTTATACCAACATCATTTAAATGTCATCATTCTGCCTGACAATTTTGAAGGTCACAACAAACATTGTTATTTTCAAAGTGAACTCACTGCTTGGTGGAGATGGGACCCCTCTCGTCGATGGGCTCCCCAATGACATTCATGATCCTGCCCAGGGTCTCGGGTCCCACTGGGATTCTGATGGGGGCTCCGGTGTCCAGAACCTTCTGTCCACGCACCAGACCCTCTGTACCATCCATGGCAATGGTACGCACTGTGTTCTCCCCTAAACACAAACATGGTTTTAAGTTATTGTCTACTGTTTACAGGTTTTCTGTTTGCTCAAACGGATACATCACTTAAAATGTACTATCCCAGATGCTCACCAAGATGCTGTGCAACCTCCAGGACTAGCCTGGATTCGCGGCCGGCTACTTCCAGGGCGTTGAGGATGGGAGGGAGGCCCTCATCGAACTGGACGTCGACGACGGCACCGATGACGGCCACAATGCGCCCGTTGGCGATGGCAGCAGCGGCGGCAGGTGCGACATAATCTCTGCCTGCAACATAACGCAGACAGTGTTTGCATTTAGATCAGCGTCATACATGTGTGCTGCAGTCTTGACCTTGCTATGTCGGTGCCTGGGAGGTGTTCGTTTGTCTCCAGTATAACAGCCCGTCTGCTGGTGGGGCAGAGCGGTCAGACAACTGCGTGTCTGGAGGCTCCGGCTCAATGTCAAGTCATAGCCGTCGGCCAAACTACGACATAGCTATAAAAAAACACAACTAAATGGTCGAGTAACACCATCTTACACAACAGTAACATACTTGTGTTAAATACAAGTTGAAGTTTTATTAGTAAACACTCCAACAAACCATTTCCCGACTAGGTAACGTGTTCAGGCTGACAGATGAATGAAATGCACTTTAAGCTAACATTGCTAATGCTGCACTGTAAAAGACTGACGCAGGACGCTCAAAGTACATATATACTGTTTATTACCATAATATTAAAGCATTTCCTGCTGCTGTCTGAATTCAATGCGTCTTAAGATAAACGTTGCACACCGTTTAACCTTGCTAATCTGCTAGCCAGACTTTGCTAAAGCCCAACTTGTAATGCTAACCTAGCAGCCTCTGCACAGCCTCATGTCATTACACAAAGGTCATTGCTGCTAGCCCAAGAACAACACAGCCTGCTCACTTTCTGATTCATGACACCTGTCAATAGCAGCATACATGCACATGTATAACAATGTAACAATTTGGGATGGCTCCAGTGGAATTTAATTTTGACATTTCAGTCTAAAGGCCTGCTCCGGCACCGGCAGGACGTTCGGCGTGTTGCTAGCGGCAGCTAGCGTTAGCATAGCCTCTGCCCTTCTCTGACAGGCGCGTGAATGCGTATATTGTCCTTCGACGATTTCTGTCAGCTCCACCAAGCATGCGGGACTTACGTGAGAGGACGGCTGGGGATCCAACGAGAGCTTTCAGAGGCTGGACCCCAGGCTTGAGAGCCTGCAGAGCCCCGGTGCAGCAGCGTCCCACAGCTCCCAACATCGTCAAAATGGCTGAAGGTGGAAAGAGACGGAGGAACTTGCGGCTTTATAATGAATGACCGCTGATGCCGACTGCGCATGCGCGTAACGTAAACTGAGCATGCGTAAAAGTTAAGCACATCCAGCTGACATTCTGCCCTCCAGAGTGGGCCTGTTTGACAGCAAATGTGACAGCTGAATGACAGTCCAGAGAAAAGGTTACAAACTATATCATTTATTCGTAATTTCAGTAAGTCTCTTATGAATCTACATCTTCATGGTAGTATATGGTTTAAGCATCATAGTGTCCTAACATCCAGTTTGTACACAATGTCCCATGTCGAGGGGAGGAAAGTTTTCTGCTGCACCCCTGACATTTGTTGTTCATATTCGGTCCCTGTTTGGCTGAGGAGAGTGTCCTATTTCTCCAGACAAAGTGCAAAAATGTCCACAGTTGTTTGTTGCATGGTCTGACTGAAACCTTGAGGACTCCGTCTATGTTTATAGAACTTAAACTAAACCAAAAGACATTATCTTAACCATTTTACCTCAACATATTCTACTTTCTACTTTATATGATGCCTTATTAAGAGTTAAATTACTTAGCTGCAACATAACGTAGTTAAAAATAGCTCTACCTCAACCAACTACAACATTTATGCTTATACTTTAATGCACGATAATAGTGATCCAACAATGCAATATATAAAATGATATAACATCCAAAAAAGAGGCAGTTATTACTTACTTAAGCTTTTAGAAGTTTACAGATAATCTAGCTCTATACTCACAAATACCGTTACTTGTAATATGGTATTATTACAGTGTGTTGTTAAGACTTATGATATATATTACACTACACACACACCCACAAACATGTACACTAGCAAACAAATTAGACTAGGATACAATGCGAGATTTGCATTCATGTGAATGAAAAGATGATGTCTGCAGAAGTTTAATGAGACAAACCTTTGTTTTTGTCTTCGGTAAGACTGAAAAACTACCAGGCTAGATTTTGAATCTATCAGCCAGTAAACCCCGCCCCCTGCGCGCAGGCCTCGCTCCGAAGCCACGCCCCCCAAAACCATGAACGCGCTCTGTCCGACAACTGCCGAATACCGCCGACGTAGTCCGAGTGCTCACGAGCGGTAGGAAGAAGAGTGTACCTGTGCATCGTTTTCATCACAGCTTCTAACTATGAGTACCTACCTCATGTCTTCACCTGTACGTAAACACCTAATGTAATCATATTGAACGCAAACAACCAACATAGCCGTTGCTTGTACTGATAGCTGTCAAGCTAGCTTTGTTAGCATTCAGACATTGTTTTGAATATGTATTTTTAAATTCTTGTTGGTTAGCTAGCAGTAACGGTCTATGGTAACGTTAGATAGGGCAAAGCTAAAACAAAAAGATTAGTAGTGGGCCTGCTACATGTTTTTTTTGTGACACTCAATGATTCACAGACAAACGCGAATATTGTATTGGACTCATGCTGATACTCTGTTTTGTATGTTACAGCTTCCACGATGAGAGCAACGTTTTACTCTGATTCCATTGATTTTAAGGTTCTTTTACTAGTTTATAAGTGTCTTGGGCCTTCTTACCTATCTGACCTGCTTTTACCCTATCAGCCCCCGCGGACCCTGAGGTCCTCCGGCACTGGCCTTTTAACCACCACAAGTCAGTTCAAAAAGCACGGGGAGGCGGCTTTCTCTTATTACGGCCCCCGACTGTGGAACAGCCTGCCGGAGAACCTCAGGGTCACGGAGACCCACCTTTTTAACCAGGCTTTTAATTGATTTTAAATTCTTGATTTGCTGATCTAGTTCCCGTCTCAGTAGATGGGGATTCAGTCGACCTCTTCACCAAAGTCGCGGCTGCAGGCGCATGTAAACCCTTCAGGAAGACTACGCTCCCTGTTATAAACGGAAGTCGTGAAAAATTGGATTAGAAGACAGCGAGGTTGTCGACGGTTGTGCAGGTGAAGCGATGCAACAGCTTTTTACAGATGGTTCAGAAACGGGAGCAGAAAATAACAGGAAACGCTGTGCCAGTGAGAGGTGGGTGGATTTGTTTTTTTTTTCGGTTTGCAAAGGAGCGGGAGAGAACGAGAGGAATAAAATAGACGGCGAAAAACAGAAAAAGGGTTTCGAGGACACAAATTACACGCTTCCAGTGGAAATCACTGAAGAAAATTAAAACCACAGACAGTTAAGGCTCACACACACACACACACACACCGTCTCTGTAGGCCATGTGTCTCTTTTGCTTCATGGCTCCCTTGTTTCCTCTCGTTGCTCATCCCTCTCTTCTGTCTATCTTTCTGCCGCTCGGCTTTGCTTTAATTATCAGCTGGCTGCCACCGACACGGAGTAACCGCTCCTGACAGCCAGGTGTGGACTGACACACACACACACACACACACCTACACACACACTCACACTTAACGGTATGCAAGCAATCATGCGCCTCTACAAACATAAACAATGGAAGACACCAGCAGATATGAACAATAAGGATGTCACACACACACACACACGCATTCACAGACACACCGCGGTCTCTCGAATAAAGGAGCGTCGGAAGCGGCAAACAACGATGGCGATACTGCAGGCTGGGTGGAAATGAGCGAGGGGGCGGGCGAGGATTAATTACAGGTAGGAAGGAAATAGAGGGAGGAGGGGGGATATAGGAGGACGAGAGGAAGCGCGTTAGAAGACAGCGAGGTGCGGGCTGAGTCGGAACGAGGCGGTGCTCTGCGGCCGAAAGACGTTAGCATTAGCGACGTTAGCATGGGCGACCTTTGTATGAATCTAACGACTAAAAGTAAACAGCGACATTACGGGTCATTTAGAAACCTGTAATTTAACGATTCAACTATTTCACTGTATAGTGTGTTGTATATATTTCCAGACTGTCTTCTTTATCATTTAATATTTTATTTTATTGTCTACTTTAATATTTTATTTATATCTTTATCTCTTGTTTCCATTCACGCTGTATTTCTATTTCTACTTTGCACGGAGCATCTGTAACAAAAACAATTTCCCCCCCCGGGGATCAATAAAGTATTCTGATTCTGAAAGGATGCGGTTCTGCCAACAAACGACGATGCTTTGAGGCAAGACAGAGTTCATGTGCCCTCACAGAGAATTGCAAAAAAGTACGGACACTGTAAAACGTAGATAAAAACAGAATTCAATCATTTGCAAACCAAATGGTTTTTACCGACTGTGTCTCAAGTGTTCCTGAGCTCACGTGGTAACGTCTTTTTTACAGTTATGTGTTTCACAATGTGGCGAACCTGTCCTCCTCCTTCATGACTTCATCATGAGACGATCACCTGTTACCAATGAACCCGTTTACCGCTTCCAAACAGGCGTTTTTACAGCGTTCTGCAACTTCCCCGGCCTTTTGTTGAGCTCGTCTGAACTTGAACTCCAGTGTCACATGAATATTGTGAATCCCATTTTATTTCAGTTGCAACATGGGAATATAATACGATAATTTTATATGCAGCATCCGGCGTTACATATAACCCCTACAACACAATGAACATGCAATCATATTTAAAAGAAAACATCAACAAACTGACCTCAGTGACAAAAACAAGTTGTTTCAACCCTAGTCCGACTTCGCCAGATGTAGACTGAGTGGTTTTAAACCATTAGCCGACCACTTTGGTCAAACTTTATCCGTCCCTTCCATTATCTGCACATTACACTCACAGTCTTTGCTGCATGAGGAAACAGCGAGAACCTCTGACTGAGCAACCTAGATGCTGAAAAAATGCAAATTACCCTAACCTGGAGGTTGCTGTTTCCTTTTTCTTTTGCAGGGATTCGGCCATTTTTAAAGCGAGTGCTCACCTCCATGTTCCACCACAACAAGTCGCCCCGGGCGCACGGCTGTGCAGAGAACGGTCAGACTGTGTGAGAATATGTGAACCAATGACAATAAAGATTACTTCACCAACAAAAAAAAACGTCTTATTAGATTTAAAGGGACGCAAAGATGATCATGAGAATTAGCCTGGACTGTTAAAACTCGACGAAAAACAATAAATCAAAACTCCTCCACCTTTTGTGCAGTTTTAGTGTAAATATAAAATACAGCATAACTAACATTACTGCAGCAAAAACACAACTGTGACACACAACTGTTCACGCCAAATCCAGACTCATTCCTCACTCCTCGTGCGCGATTGTCATACTTTGGCACAGCTAGTTAGGCTGACTTTGCCTCATGTCCGTGCTTCACACCGTGGTTGCGTTGCATTGTGTTCTCATTGCGTTGCATCAGGCGGAAGCGCCAAACTTCAAAAGATAAAAGTTCTTCAAGTCATCCACATCGGAATAACGAGCGGCAAGAAAAGTTCACAACCGGGTCGTTCTCTGGAGTAACGAGTCATGTGCAAAAATTGTAAATGACCAAAAATAAAATGAAACGTTAAAATACAGTAGCTTCCATTGAAGGGGGGTGAAAAAAAAGCATCAGTCAAGACAACATGTAACTGTGAAGTCACTTCGTCCACCTGTGGGCGTGTGGTGGGATGCCTCGGCTCAGGTTCTGTTTACAGTTTGGCACAGACGAACGGAGCTCTCCGCATACTGATGAAGCCGAACAGATGCCTTTTCCCCCCCCCGCTCCACTTTCACAATAAGAGCCCTCGAACTAAAACCGAGTTACTTGTGTGCCAAACTCGCTGTAAACGAAGCAGATGGTGAAAATGTATAATGAAGGAGGGAGCGAGTGGAGAGGAAGAAACGGAGATGTTATTAAGAGCTGATGCGTCGTCAGGATTCTCACGTATCCTACCCATAATTCCTTGTTTCTTTTTCTCTGCCAATTATCCCAAAGAGACGGAGACTCACACACACACACACACACACACACATAGATCTAATCAATCCAGTTGATTAAGGCGCTGGTCAGAGACAACTAGTCAATTATTTGTGAGTGTCTCCTCTCCCTGTGTGTGTGTGCGTGTGTGTGTGTGTGTGTGTGTGTGCATGTGTGTGATTACCGCTGCGTTCCAGGACCGTAAATGTCAGGCTTTCTCTTACTTTAATCGCTTTTGCATGACTCCTTATCTTCTTATCTCATTCCAGGCACATAATATAATATTCACCACACACACACACACACACACACCAGACCCCGCTGCTGCATTATTATCTAAAGTCTCAAAGCACAAAGGGACACATGAAAAAGGACAAATCACCTTTCTCTTCTCAGGTTTATGTAATGACATTAACCACAAAAAAAAAAAGGAAGAAAACCTGCTTTACTCCCACATCAGTAATAAGCTTCACTGCTCATGGTACAGTAGGGCAGATGTAGATTTTCCTGGCTGCACTTTAATGTTTTATTCCTCCACCGGTTACGATCTAGTCAGTGCGATCATCTGATGCACAGACTCACACTTGCAGTAAGGGTATCTTCTCAGATTCAGTTTCACTTCGACTAGAATTCAGATGGGACTGGCATTTCTTTTAGAGATCTCTTGGTATCCGTAATCCCTTCTTTTCAACTTTTACAACAGTGGATTTTTAAAGAAGGGTGAATCGGCTTTATGTCCCAGCGTATGACCATTATGTTTTCTTGCAGCGACAGAACACTTTACGCTTGAGTCCTCGTTTCGACCGGTTTTCTCACAGTGGAAAAAAAAGGAGAAAATTAAGCAAAACAGCCAATTTAGCCTCAGTTTACAGTTAAACTACGAGATTGACTCACTAAGTTTTTCTCATAGAGGAGGGAGGTTCAGTCATGTGCTGGAAACTACACAGCTAACCTCCAGTTAAGACTGAATCAGTTTAGAGAATTCAAACTATTGTTTCAAGGGTCAAGAATGAACTCTCAGGTTTAAACGCTTTACGTAAAAGTTTCTTGTAACAACCAATAGTTACAAGATGGACTTTGCGGAGTCCATTAACTCCTGATTATAGACACCTCGTCGGGCATTATCCCGCTTATACCATGGTCACTTACCAAAGAAAATAAATTAAGACCATTCATTTATATTTTCAAGCGTTTTACAATCAAAATATAATGTTTTTCACAAGCCATAACTTAGTTTCCCTGGTAACGCCTGAGGCTTTGACTAATACCTGGAACAATCATTACCCTCCCGTAAGGTTCTTATGCAACGGAAACGTTGTTCACTCCTCCAGTAAATAGGACGGACCTTAGATACGACTTGGCAACCGGGAGATATTCTAGTCCGCTCAGCGATGAGCCAGAAAGCTAACGCTATGCTAGCAAGATTCAGAGTCAATAACATTGTGTACGGTTGACAAACAGTAAATATAATTTGACAGCATGTTAAACAACAAGACTAGCTAACAGCTAACCAGTCACGTCATTGTCCCCAAATCAATATCAAGATTTTCACGAACAAATGATCGGCCGTGTGTAACGTTACTGTGGCCGCAGCCTGAAGCAGA